>PVJX010003151.1:0-113524 GCA_004027295.1 Dolichotis patagonum | reverse complement strand
ATCTCTCTTTTCTTTCTAACAGTTTTTAGTATTCTATTCTTATGTTGGATTTCTGGGATGGTGATTATTATGTGTCTGGGTGTAGTTTTATTTTGGTTATGGCTGTTTGGAGTTCTATATGCTTCACTTATCCAGATGTCTGTTTCTCTTCTCATGTTTGGGAAGTTTTCAGCTATTACTTCTGTAAATATCCTCTTGACATCATTTTGGCTGTCCCCTTCTTTTTCATTTATCCCTATTAATCTTATGTTATTTTTCTTTGCACCATCTTGCAGGTGTTGAATTGTTATTTCCTGATTCTTTGTTATTTTTAAAAGATCTTGTCTTTCCTGCTCACTGTCTGCAATCTTATCTTCGAGGTCTGAAATTCTATCTTCACTTTCATTGAGTCAGTTTTTACAGCTTTCAATAGAATTTTTGATTTCCTGTATATCTCTTTGAATCTGCTTTATGCATTCTGTTTGTTTCTTATGTTGTTCATTCAGGGATTCTATCTGTTTGCTTTTTTCCTCTAATTTTTTAGCTGTGTTTTCACCAGATGCGTTCACTATTTCTTTCACTATTTTTATCAATTCTTCTTTTACCTGGGCAAGTGTTTCTGATTTGCATTTCTCCATAGCTTTTCCTATTTGCATATTTATTTCATTTGATATCATTTCAGACATTTCAGGTGTATGGCTTCTTTTTTCTTCTATGTACACAGCTTCTAAGCTTTTGTGGGGAGGGCTATAGCTTTGAGCCTGCCTTTTGGTCTTTCCTTTTGTCATTTTTCTATATTTCCCCACTTTGAGTGGTGTTCCAAAGCTTTCTCTGCATGTGTGGCGAATTACCTCTTGCACCCTCAGTTCCTAGAGTGGCAGTGACTCCCCCATAGGCTCTTGGCTTCCTCACAGGGTCCTAACTCCCCTCTGTGGGCTCCTGGCTCCCTAAGTTGTAAGGCAAATGCTGGGTGTGGTCAACCCGGAGCCTGTGGAATCTCAGGCAGGCCAGGCCACCGTACTTTGTCCCAGGCAGGTCTCCAGGAGGTTCACTGCGAGTGAAGGGTGGGCTTACAGGTCCCAAAGAGTCAGGCCAAAATGCTGGTTTCTGCAAAGTTCCCGGTCCCAAGCAGACCTGGCCAAGATGCCGGTCTCCACAATATTCCCAATCCAAACATCCCAGGCCTCTCTGAGGGTACGGGAGGTTCCCAGTCCCAAAGAGTCAGGCTGTGATGCTGGTGTCTGGGAGATTTCCTGCGGGTGAAGAGCAGGGCTATGGGCCCAAACAGACCTGGCCCAGATGCCAGTCTCCAGGAAGTTCCCTGCGGATGAAGGGCGGGCCTACCAGTCCCAAACAGTCGGGCCGAGATGCCAGTCTCCGCAGACTTTCAATCCAAACAGCCCGGGCCACTCTGTGGGTCCAGGAGGTTCCAGTCCCAAAGAGTCAGGCCACGATGCTGGTCTCTGGGAGATTTCAGTTTTTGGAGGTTTTAGTCTATACTCAGTTGGCTCCCAGGCTGGGTGGCATGGCAGGGCTGCAGTTCATGGCAGCTGCAAACAGCAAGACAGAATCCTCATCAGTTTTGGGAGGTTTCAGTCTATACTCATTTGGCTCAAAGGCAGGGTGGCATGGCGGGGCCGCAGTTCATGGCACCTGCAAACAGCAAGCGGAAACCAGCAAGAGAGCGGCATGTGCTTTCTATCCAACTGTTATCGGACAACAAAGTACAAAGGACATCAGAATCCATAATTCAGTCTCCATTCTGAAGGCTTCCAAATTGATGATCAAGGCAATAGCAGACTCACTCTCACAAGTGCTTCCAGTACCAGCCTGTGGATGCTGTAACCTCACAGGACAAAGGGCAAGTATCTAAAATTTTAAATTTTCCCCTTCATTTTCCCCTTTTTTTAATTAGAAAAATCATTTTCAGAGATGTTGGTGTAAGAGGGACCTGATCTGAAAGGCATCTGAAGGCTGATGCTGTTTGTTTCATAATGAAAGAGGTGAGCGAATTTAATGGGCAAGGTCCTATTGGGAATATGAAGAGGAGGTTAGTTTCCCAGGGGGCTCCACCAGTAGAAGCCTGCCTGTCTGTCATGGGACCACTGGTTTATTTATTCCTATAACTGGCAGGCAGTTTCTCTAACAACACCAGACTTATTAGCATAGTAGCAGCATTCTCCCTCTAAGACCAAGCAAGTGCCTCCCTGTTGAGCAGTGAGGTTGTCTAAAGCTTATAGTGTTGGAGGACTACTGCAATCAAGGAGTTAATTTGGTCTTGGAGTGAGTTGAGTGTTCCTTGCATAGCTGTAAAATCATCCTATATCTGGGTGTCCAATTGTAAATACTGTTGTTGGCCAACACCCATGGCAATGGCACTGAGGGTTAGACTCCCTGCTATTGCTATTCTGGCCAAAATTGGCAGTACCCTCAGGTCACACTTTTGGTGAAGCTAGGGTACTGTTGACTGGAGTAGACAGAGAGGTCAAAGACAAGGTTAAGAGAGTACATAGAGACTCATTCTTGAGCCTGAGAACACCCAGTGGACCCTACCAGAGCAGATAACAATGGGTCCATGAAGGGCCAACAGGGAGATTGAGGTGGCAGTCAGAGCATCCACACAGTCAGCTAACACATTTGATTTTGCAGAGGAACCCAGGAGGCACATGACATTTCTCTATACCTCTTTTGGGCAGAGCTGGAGCAAGAGACCAGGTATAAAGTTCAGGTTGGTGTCACTTAGAGTCAGGCCTAAAATGTGGCAGGAGAGGGCTGAAAGCAAGCAATCATTTCCCAATATTGGGCCCACAGTTTGAAGGACCTGTGGATACCATGGACCATGCTTAAGATGTTAGGCTTTGGGGGCCCTGTGTAATTAGTTTCGGGTACAGGAGCCAGTGGGAACAATGATGGTTTCAGAGTAGAGATTCTGATTTGGCATGGGGTAACACAGAGTTTTATGATTTTCAGGATAGTAAGTGGGCGTTATCCCCTTCCATCTACTGAGATATTCATCTGGGGACCAGACATCCATTCCTGATGGGTGGAGTCTTTAATGTATATCTTATGGGATTATAGACTCCTTGGGGTCAGTTTGGATCAGATGAGAGCTGAGGTAGAGGACTATTTGGAGATACTCCTCCCTAATATTCTATGGTGCAGTCGCGCCAGGAGCAGAGCCAGACGTCTGTTTTGCTCTTGCTTTTGCGGTAACCCTTTTCTTGGTGCCATTCAGGGCAGATATATTTGCTATTGGTTTGCTACTTTCATTTCCACTGCATACCTCCTTATCCCATGAAATGGATCTTCTAACCTGGGTTTGGTTTGAATTGGGCATGCATAAAAAATAAAATAAAGGTACACATTAGCCTGAGAGGGGTCCCATGCAGTCCAATTGAGAATCGCTATATTGTTAGTGCCACAAAGTTGGGTTTGGAACTCCCAGTAGTCTGAGTCTGGTTGGCAAGCATGTGGGCCATGAAAACAGAGTAGGATCAGTCACGGATTATTTATAGCAGTCGTTTTGGCCCTCTGAGTAAAAAAGGCATTTTAGAGTGCTCAGTCCAACAGTTACGCCAATGAAGAAGAGAACAAATGTGACCTTACAAGGAACTTCCCAATGCTCTGGGGACATAGCCAAGAACCCCAGTGTGAACAGTGAGATTAATAAGAAGAAGAAGACTAGAACCTGAATTAACTAGGGCAGATGCTCTGTTGTATGATGTCCATTCAACTTCAGCTGACTGGCCAGTCAGCCTCCAGAGTGACAAGAACAGAACTTCAGTGTGTTATCTCCTTAGAGTTGTGTTTAGGGGAGCTGGCTCATTTGGGTAGGCCTTTCAGCAGTTTTCTGGCTAAGCTTTTGTGACCTGAGAGTGATGGATCTCAAAGCTGGATATCAGAAACTTTTATCACTGTGGGAGTAGTCAAAACAATTACACAGGGGCCTCTCCAGACAAGTTAGAGGGGCTCTTTTTTTAGTCTTTAATTAAAACCATATCCTCAGTGTAATATCTGTGTCAGTGGGTATGGCATACCTCTGGGCTATGTTTTTGTGTATATGAGAAAAGATCTTTCTTGTTAAAGTTGTTACCGCAGAAATACATAACCTAGCTGCCATAACTCTCCTTGGAGACCCCCAGTTATGGGTGGGGCTCTCCCAAACAAAACTTTGAAGGAAATATATCCCATGTCCCTGGTTAGCTTTGGATCTTGAGGATGGCCATGGAAAGCAAATCTACCCATAGTGCTTGAGTTTCTCAGGGATATTTAAAGTCTTATTTATCCTTCTAATTTTTTTTTTAATTTTCACCACTCTGCTTGGATGGATTACATGCTGTTCCAGTTTGTCTACTTACACTAGACTTGAGCACACAGTCAGCTATCCCAAAAATAAGAGGATGTTAATTTCCTATCCACTTAATCTGAAGCCCTGTATAACTTATGCTGTCTTATTATGACTGATCTTATTTGAACCTGGTTTGTTAGAGTGCTATCTTGTATTGACTGATTTTATTCAAATCTGTTATGATTGATAGCATCAAGTCTAAGAGTATAGGCAACTATACTGAAGAAGACAAGATTCACTAAGATACCCACTCTGGTTTGATTATTGCCTGCTTTTGAAGTCTTATAATATCTCCAATGCTTTGTTTTTATTAATGTTGTTACATACTGCTGAGACATCACGGTAACCATTGTAGAACCATTGTATTGTGGTTTTATATGACTTTTTGCTTCATGCTTTTCTAGGAATTGTTTTGTTTTGTCTTGCTTTGTTTTGTTTTTCCCTCTAATACAGAAAGGATAGATATACATGTAGAGACTAATACCTGTGTAGAGCTTATAAACAATTTATGAGAACCAACTATATAACACATGTTGAAATGAACAACTATTTTGAAGAAAAAGAGACACTACAGTACCCAGTGCTGATTCTGTAATGCCATGATATGTAATCCAGTGATACTATCATTCTTTGTTCAAAGTGATTTTTAGCTTGTTTTGTTTTGTTTAAGTTCAACACACATGAAGGTATGGACAGATGTTTTGAAGAGAATGAGAGACACTATGACAGCCATTCTTGGCTCCCTTATTGTCTGATCTTGAAGACCTGAAATTCCCTCCTTGTCCTGCTTAGATCAGTTCTATACTCTGTTGTTTCATGTGAATTCCCTGTATGTGACAGTATGGACAACTATTTGGAAGAAAACAAGAGTCAATATGATAGAGAGTGAATATCTCCAATTGTCTAGCTTTGAAATTTATGTCTCTTACATTGCTTTCTTGTGATCCGCTTTGTTCTGTTTTGTTGTGTTTAATTTTACCCTTTTGATATAATTGCATGTATGTTTGAGTGTGTAAGATGGATGGCCATATTGCTGTTTTTGTCAGATCATGGAGCAGAACTGTTAACAGTGTCACTGTTTGAATGTCTACTTTGCATGTTTTAATTTTGTAATTTGAACAACTATTTCCAAGATGTCAGTATGTAATTGTCAAGTAATGATTTCTTAGGTTTTTTTTTTTTTTGGTTCTTTTCCTTTTTTCCTTGCAATTCTGTATTGTTGCTACTCTTTATTGTGTTTCATTTGTTTTTTTTTTCTCTTTAAATAAAATTTTAAAAAATATAAGTATAGTACCTTCATTTCTGAAGTCTATTTTCACCAGGAATTTTAGATTGGCTGTGATTTGCTTTCTTTTCTTTAATAGTGTTAAGTATTTTCTTCTGGTTTCTGTTTTTTGTTTTCAAAGATGATTGTCAGTGTAGTTATTTCTTCTCTTTATGTTTTTCCCTTTTTGCTTGTTTTTAAAGCCATTCTTTCTTAAACTTGGTTTTAACAGTTACCTAGGTACTTTTTTTTAAACACCCTTCTTGGGGTTCGTGGTGTTCCTTGAATATGCAACTTCATGTTTCTTCAACCGAAGAAAATTATCGGCTATTACAGTTTTGTCAATGATCATTTATATCCCATCTTCTGTGTTAGTTTGCTTTCATGTCTGCTAGATCTCACACTCTCTATGCTTTTTACCCTCTTTTTAATTATTTCTTTCCCTCTTTGTTGCTCAGTTTGAATATTTTCTTCTAATTTATTGTTTACTTATTGATTCTTCAGTACTGTCTAATACGCTGTTTCCTCCATTGAATTCTGAATTTCTGTTTATTTTTTGCTAGTTTCCAGATCTCAAGTGAACTTCTCAATTATATCCTTAAATATTTCACAAGTAACTAATCTAAAATCTTTATTTGTAGTTTAAAATGTTTATTTCTATAGTCTATTTTCCTCCCTACATTTTAAGTGCTCATGTTCTGGATTGTTTACACTAGGTGTTAAATATCATATGTAAAATATTAGAGACATAAGATTAGCCCTGTATTGACATTCTTGGTGAGTCTTGCCAAGTAGCTATACAAACCAACAATTCAGTCTCATTTTATTCTATTTTCAAAGATTTAGATTCTTTAAACCTGGGCTTCAGTTTCTTTGATATGTTTTCCACTTGTGTTTTACCCTTACTTTTACGTGTCCTTACTCCTAGAGATCTTCAGGATTTTAACCCACAACATTGGTTTTTTTTTCTAGCACCAGTAGCGTTCATTCTGCTATTCCAATTTGGGTCCTTTTATCTCCACAAGGCTATCTGTGAGCATTGTTTGCAGTTGCTTAGCTGCTTAGCCATTTAGCCTGGAATAAGCAGATGCTGCTAGGGGAAAAATGGCCCTAAATGTAGCACAGTAATATTTTTCTGTACATCTGTGTTCTTCATTATTTTGACCCTTTAATCTTTTCATATCCAAGTTGCTTCCAATACCTCTAAGCAACTCCTTTTTTAAATTTTTTCACCCCTTCCTATCTGTCCTTAGCAGCAGGTTGTCCAATCCTCCATTCTTAAATGTGATGTTAAAAAACCCTCTTCAAACTCCACTGCACTGGTCTTTTAAATAATAAACCAGAATGTAAACAATCAAATATTTACCTGTCATATTATCTTTGGGAACTAGCTGTTCATTCTCTCAGTTTACCATTTTGCAAAATGTTTCAAAAATTTCTATTAGATTTCTGGTTTTAAATCCACTTTGCTTTGTGCAAATTAGCCTCCTTCAATTTAATTTTATTACTTTTTTAAGTTACATATATCTTCTCACAACACCCAATATAACTTTGATCCTACATCTTAATCAGTATGCATAGGTTTACAACTTTAGGCTATTTAGAAAAAAATTAAACACATGTTATACAGAGCAGTCACTCACCCTGGAGTATTTAATGACGCATGCTACAGTGAAACTTTGAAAAGAAAGTTTCAAATATTACTAAAAAACAAGAATTTAATTGGAGTCATGACTGTTAAATATTTGAATATGACAGTACTGTTATGGTTTAAAAGAAAATAAAACCCTTAATAATAGAGTCATCTATTTTTAAAAATTTCAAAAACTCCATCTTCCTTCATCTTGGTGTATTCATTTTCCAACACTTTTGTTACTAAAAATATTTCAATTGTCTTTGAAACAGTGAATGCCTTTCACCCTTTGGCACTGTCAATTTTGTTTCATGTTCAACATAATGCCTTGGGGTCGAGAGAGTGCTCTGTCCATAAGGCCACAGATTGCAGCAGACATATGGCCCTGCACAGTTGCACATCTCTCGCGTTTGGAGGAAGAGGCTTTTTTGCCTATTACCAGTAAGGCCCTAGGTGCCCCCACAGCATTAGCATTCATCCCAGTCTGGATCTCCTCTCTGATCTGCCTCAGATGGATTGATTAGCTTTGATTAACACCAAGTCTGGTCCAGTTCTAAGTAACATGGAAAATGTTCCTAGGCCGCTATAGTCTCCTAATCCCCTTATTACAGCTTCCCAGAAAGGAGTCTACTTTGTTTCTGGATCATCAGTGATTCCATTTGGAACTGGCCACAGTTACGGGAGAGAATGCAGACACAGAGAATGCCACACCCCAGAATGCACCGTGGAGCCCTGGGCCTGTACACACTGGTGTGTGGTGAAGCCCTAGGCAGATGTTCCTGGGTCGAAGCCTTAGTAACAGGGCAGCTGTGTGCACAGAAGGCAGCTGAAATTTCCACTGTTTGCTCCGCAGGCCCTTTTAGATTCTAATCTCCAATTTTCCGTATCTTGTAGCTCTCTGAAAATTAGAGTCAATTTTGAAAAAATTGAATTTAGAAGATTTATCCATACAGGTGCTAGAGGACAACCATTTCTACTGTGCCTGAGATATTCTGGGGACTGTAGTGTGGCTGAAAAGAACAATGAGGATATTTTTTTTCCCCTTCCTGAGAGAAAGCTTAATGCTAGAAGCTAAACCATCCCTTTTCAGAGGGGAAATGCCTGCTTCCTCTCTGAAGCCTGATAGCCTGAGGCTATCTAAGGAGAGGAAAGGTTATTTCAAGTGCTTGTGGACTTCTACACTTGTATTTCCTGGGAAAATAATGCATCTCTTCAAAAACTTGACAGCCTTCAAACGGCAGATGTTTTTACTTGGCCCTAACTGAAAAGGCCTTATCTAAGTGAATTTTTTTTTCAGCTTGAATTACCTGGTTTCTCTGGCTATGATGAGCAGGTTAATAGAATTGTTGCCAAATCTGTATTTGATTTTATTTCTCTGTGGACATATTTTTTTAACTTAAGCAAAGAATTATAAGCACATCCAAAAAAAGACTCAATTTTTGCAAACACATTTTGGGGCTGCAAGTCTATAAAGATTTTGAGGTCAAGTAGATCTATTCTCAGCACGAAAGAAAAGGTTCTCACATAAAAGAGGGGAAGAAAAGGATGTAAAGAGAGTACATGCTTTGGTACAGCAGGTCAAAACTCTCAATACATGTGTGGTTTTTTAAAGGGTACAAATGTTTGCAAGATCATTTTGAAGATATCCACAGTGCATTTGAGAAGCCGAGCAGGAAGCAGGTCTCAGCTCCTGTCCTCACTGCCACCACTTCCAAAGGACAGGGGCAGGCTAATCAGAGTGGCTCTTCTGGTTTAGCTCCACCCTCCCCATTCAGGCTGCTTGTTAGCTTCCCTGCTGACTGCTGCTTTCTTTCATGGTGGCCATTTTCATGAGCACGCAGAGGTCGCAAAGGTTAAGGAGCACGCAATTGTCAAGTTAGGTTAACTGCTCCAACAAACCACCCCAGACCTCAGCGCCTTTATTCAAGTTGATTTCTTGCCACACTGCAGCCTGGGGAGCAGCAGGACACTCCACTGGGGCTGCTTCAGAGACCAACCCCACAACAGGGTCCTTGCAATCAGGGTGTGTACAGTGGTGAGAGTCAGGCCTAGAAAAAGTACACCTCATCCTCTGCTCACATTATGTTGGTCAGAATCCAATCCCAGAGATGGTCCTGGAAACAAAGAAAGCTGAGATATTCAGACATGTTGTGAGTCCAGGAAGGACAGGGAGACACTGGGTGAATACCTTGCCAGGCTCTGCTGTAAGCAGAAAAGAAGAAAAGAAGTGGATGGAAGGGACTTGCTCCTTATCCCTCAAACTATGAAATGATTTGCAAAAACATTTACTATCAGATGCTCTTTTCAACTCTTCTTTAAAATTTTATTTGATATATTTAATAGCAATGCAAAGACAAATATGTGGTTTCAGTATGATGTAGAAGCAAAAAAAAATTGACCTCATGTAGTAGAATGAACTAGTAGTTGCCAGACAGAGGCTGGGGAGAGCAGAGAGCGCAGGGAGAGGTTAGGTAACAGGTGCAAAATTTCAGTTAGACAAGAGAAATGAGTTCTGCTGTTTTACAGTACAGTAGAGTGACTATAGTTAACAGCAAAGTATTAAATATTTAAAAAACAAATTCAACTCATTTTTAAAGAACTTGGGAAAGCTAGATACATTTTAGAAAGAAAACTCTGAGACTATTAGGACAACAGCCACTAGGCTGTGTTTGTTGGGTCCACTGGAGAAGAAATCACTCCGTCTGCATTTAGACCTTGGCTTTCTAATGTTATCAGGTGATTCTGTGAGCATAAAAATAAAGCTGTGCTTTTTGGAAGCAGAAAGTCTCATTATATTTGAGGTGAGTCAGGAAAGGAAGTGAAGGGAAAGTGTCTATTTTTGGGCTCTGCACACAGCTGAGGAAGCCGAGATGCCTGCCAGAGAGACGCAGCTGCAGCGGCTGTCCATCCACCTGCATACCCAGCCGGTGCCGGCTGAGTCCCTCCTGCATTTCTGGTCCTCTTTTCTGAAAGTTATGAGATGCTGAACCAATTTGACTGTATTTCCTATGGTGTTAAGTAGCCCTTGTGTGATTCAGATGAATAAAATATTTCAGATAAGGAAAACACTCATCTACATAAAGGGAACTTCATCTAGTTTGCCAGATTTGACTTTCTTGCATGAAAATGCATACTATGAGTAGCAAAATAACTTGGACTTACCTTTAATCCTATCTACCCAGCAGTGGTGGTCCTTTGGTCATGGGTAACCAAGTTTTATCTAAATAATTTTGAAACATACAACAAGGACAGTTGCCAGGTACAGTAAACACTGGATTAAAGTGATATTACCAAGCACTCTTTTATGACTTCACTTAAAATGGTAACCGGGCAACCAGCCTGCTTTTGTCCAAGTGGTTTGCATAGCCAGAATTTGTACTCAGAATTAATTTCTAAATAAATTTCTTAAAAACAAGAAATACTTCCAAGTAAATATTTAAATGGACCCATATCAGAAAGCATTCATAGAGGAACAACCTGCCTCTTGTGCAGGCCTAAAAGAACTATGTTGTTCTAGAAAAAAAATGCTAGAATTTCTGTAGTTAAACAATTTGAAATAAAACAAGGATTATGCTTATTCTAACTTCATACACTGGGAGATTCTGAAACTTTAAAGAGTAAAAGAGTAAAATTAAACTGAATTATATAGGTCCATTAGGGAACAATAGAAATCTCTCTTTGAACCGGTCAGGGTAGGCAGAGGTTGGTGGTCTTCATGTAGACCCCATACAGCAGCCCATTCATTCACCACTAGTTAGTATCGCCCGTATCTGAGTCTGAGGCATAGTTAACCATGGGGATATTTGACTAAGTAAAACAGATACAGGCCTGGACTCCTGAAGAGTACGATCCAGACATGACAAAAGCAAATTCTTGCTCTATGAGAAGTGTGGCCTATCCTGGGAGTTTATCTCCTTAGGCTGTGGCATCAGGAAACTCACCAGAAAAAGTAATCTTAAAGCCGAAACCTAAAAGAAAAGTCACAACTGGATAAGAGAACATACACAAAGGCGGGCATGACTTGAGAGATAATTCTTACATGTTCTATATTTTGGCAAAATGGTCTAAAAATCAGAGCATGGCAAGTTAGAGGAAGTTAAAGATGTCAGAATGTAGAAAATGGTGGACAAAACCCTGAGAGGCAGGAGAGAGAAGTGAGCAATAGGTAGATTAGAGGAACAAAGTTAGATGCTTGCTACGGAGGCATAAAACATGTGAAGCCACACTAAGAAAACAAGCAATACATATGTACACACTCATGTACAATATATGTATATATATACATAAATACATTTATAATATATTAATACATTCATATGGAGATGTCCACACAACTTTGCATATATATGAAATATAGATAGATAGATAGATAGATAGATAGATATAGATAGAGTCACTGTATATATATCTCTATATATATGGAGAGAGAGAGAAAGAGAGAGCTAGAATCACTTTCTTACAACAGTGCATTTTGCATCTTATGAGCATTGGACTATTTACAGTCCTAGTTCTACCTATTCTGTCCCTCCTTAAATGAACAAAATAAAAGGTCCATGCTACTTGAATAAAAAATGCCCAGTATTGCTTCTTGGTCTTTTGGCTAAAATCAAGTGTAGTATCTGTTCTTATCAGTTTAATATCTGAGGACAATATATTAAACAGACTTTTGGACCTGGGAATCGGAATAGGAGCTTGTTCTGTCTACTCCACGCATCAACCTGGAGTTGCAGTACCTCCAGGAAAGGTGCAAGAACAACAACAGCAACTAAAAGAAATGCCCAGTAAAACTGTGGGGCAGAAAGATAAAGCAAGTCTTATTTAAAACTGAAATAAATGTTCTGTTATAATCCTAGAAAAAGATTTTTACTAGAGATAAAATCCATGTTGGAAATTGTAGTTGGTGTGGACAAACAAATGATATTGAATGCTATGACAGTGTGGCACAATCAGAACCCAGGACAGTTCAATGGTTGGAATAATCAAGTCTTAGGAGCTAAAGAAGTTGATGTTAGAATTGGGTCTTCCAGGAAGAATGGAAAATAGAAATGGATGAGAAAGTAGAATCCATGTTATGGAGAGAACATAAGCAGAACACATAAACAGGAGGAAGAAGGTATCCCAGGGAGAAGTTCCATTGGCAAGCAGCGTGCATATGAAGACATCTGTAGGCTATATAGATTCAAAGGGCATAACTACACCCTGTGTATCTTCCCCTTGATCAAGAAACAAGGATGATTCAAATCATGAGTTACTGGATTCCTGTATTTAAGGAGAAAAATTTACATGAGGTACAGAAATATGAAAAACATGGAACCCTTTGGAGCATAAATATATAAGAGGGCTTTTAAGGCAGCAGATTCTTGGAAGCAGGCATTCAGCATTAAAGGTAAATTTTTAATACTGCACAATTTGAGTGAAAAGATTCTTTACAATTTCTTTCACTGGAGAAGCAGTAACAACACCTTAGAATAATTCTCAGATTTTGAGCATGCAGACACTTAGGTATGCATCTCTGATCAAAAACACCTTACATGCATTAGCGTACCCAAGGTTACGATGTTTCTAATTGATAGTCTTTGCTTTTTTGCAATAATGAATGATTTTGATTTCATCTCTTTTCTGTTTTTAAATGAGGAACTTTTGTGTGAAAGGACAGTATCTGTTTCATGAGGCCAGGTGTAGGTGCATCCGGGCAAGTTCTCCTCTATGGCCCTAACGTGTTGGTGGCAGAAAGCTACACTGCTGTCTCAGGCAATGAGGAGAATCAAGTCAGTTACTAGCGATGTGGGCTTTTAAGAACATAGTGCTCTGGGCAACTCTATGTCACAGGGCACAGGGTTAATTAGTGTTTATTAAATAGGTCAAAAGTAAAAGAAGAGAGCAAGAAAGAGGACCAAGCAGTATCAGGGATGGAAGGTGGCAGTTTTTCCTTTTTCTAGTTTCCACTTTCCTCTTGGCACCCAGCCTCTCAGACAACCTCCTGTCACGCCGTGGCTTTGGCTGCATTTGGAAACCCTTAGCTTCTCTGACCCTTTTCCTCTTTTTCTAGACTAGATTCACATTCACATCCTTGTTAGACTTCCTTGACCTCCTTTCAATAGTAATCGTTACTGTTTAGAGAGCACCTTGATGCTGTCGCGTACCGAGCTAGGAGCATTCACAGACATCATTTCATCGGGTGAGTGTAAAAACACTCTGAGACAAGATCAGGACAGTGAAGTCACTTACTTGTTCAAGCTTATCCAAAGAGGAAGTAGCAAAGCTAGTGTTCGGGTTTTATGCTGTTGGGCCCTAATGTCCTTGCTCTTTCTCTTCCTTCTATTTCCTTCTCAATTCCCTCTGCAGGTTGGACTAATAGTGCAGAATTTGGGGAAATTTGCTAGCTCTTTCACACAATCAGTATAGGTAGTTAACGTGGAATAAAACTTTGCAAGCTACTTTTTGATGAGATCAGCAGCCCAGGGTTTCACTGGCCGTATTGGTTATCTTTATTGGGCAGTTTTGAGGGACTGCAAACTCCCGTACGTACTCCCATTCTCCCTGGTGAGTCATCCCAGCCATGCAAAATTTACCCCCTTTTTAATGGCTCAGATGTCATTTTCTAATGATTTGATAGGTCAGCAGATAGAAGTGCTCTGTGCACCCAATGACATTATGTAAGTCTGGACTCTCCATGAGGACTGGTGAATTTTTTCCGTAATAGAGGTGACTCCTCTGAGTGTCTCTGTACTCCTTTTCTAACACATTCTCTGCTTCTATCTCACAATTGTAATAGGAATGAAAGTAGAATATGAAAATAGAAGCACTTCAAATATTATGGATTTGTAGTAAAGTTACTGAAAAAGAAAAATAAATGTCAATGATATTTAGACCACTAACTGAAACATTTTTAGATACTCATAGGTGAAATTCACTTTAATTGATTTATCACAAATGTGAAAAGGAAGTTAAAAACTTTTTATAGGGGGTTGAGGTTTGATGGGTTAGTTTTAATTTGATATGCTATGTTCATATGCATATAACTTCTGGGTAGAGTAAATATTAACCTATACAGGGCTGCTATCTGGCAGCATCCAATGTTGTCTTCAGTGATATAAAGTGACTGGTAGAGTGAAAGATGCAATGGTGCACTGAAGTGCGAATACATGGTTTCACATACATTGATGGTGAAAGAAAAAGTAAGATTGTCCAGCCAGTGACCAATGTGTTACTCAAGACAAAATTAACTCACTAGACTCTGTTCATTGCACTGGACAGCACCGTTTGTCTTTGTAGTAAGCAGTCTGCCAAATGTACTCTCCCGTTTCTCTACGCACAGTCATTTAATGAACCTCATAAAAGCTAATATCCCAATTTAGCCCAAGCCTCCCTTGTGCTTCACTGAGAAAACAGAGCCTGCAATAAAATAAATATGCAGAAAGACTCAGAGCAAAGGTATATTATGTATATGATTTTAATAAAAACATGTTTCACTTTGTGAGGGAAAAAAGCACCTAGTGATAGCCTAGAAATATGACACAGAAAAATATGCAGATCATGTGCCTCAAATATAGAATCATGATATTATTTCAAATCACCACCATTTCCTCCCATCAGTTATATTTAAGATGAAGTTTATGACTGAATCAAATACAGAACACATATACCACAAGAATATGTTGACATTTTCAAAAGGCTGTATTAGAACAATGACAGAGACATTTGGAAACTTTGATGTTAATCTTGATTGTGAACTTAGGAATATTGAGAAACACCTAAGAAATTAGTTTAGGCATATTACTGAGTACATTTGTATTTGTGGGTGTTTCTAGAGATGACGGCATCATGAGTACACTAACCATCAATGGAATAATCTGTTGATTAAATTTTTTTTAATCTTATTGGGTGATGATGGAAATAGGAAGGGATGCCTGGTTGGAGAGATTGATTCAGGATGTTGGGAACTATAGCTGGTCCCAGGCTCCTTCTCTGCTTGCTCTACCTCCTGGCTAACAGGAGGTGAATGATTTTCCTTTACCATATTTCTAACTGGTGTCAGGTAACCATGGACTGAACCTCTGAAACTGTGAGTTAGAATCAACCTTTTTTCTTTAAATTACATGTTGGATATTTTGTCCTAGCAATGGAAAAATGACTAATACAGAACAGAAATGGTGAAATTCATACAAAGGAAATTTTTGTTGTTTACCTGCATGATACTCACTGCATTAATAGGCGGAGATACCTATCCATTTCATCACAGTTCAGAGCTGTTTTTAGGCTGCAATTACCACAGAATAACAAAGAAGCCTAAGAAGAATCCTGGGGACATTTAAATGCTTCTAATTCCCAACCCAATCAAAACTTCTGATTGCTTGAGAATAGTATGAAGAAATTGCAACAAAGTGAAACATGTGATCATTTGACTACTATCTTCCCCTATAAAAATGCAGATTAAAATTTGATGAGACCACTGAATCCAGAGAAAAATTTTGAGAAAATGTTTCCTATTCCCATAAAATACAAATTCATGCTTCCAGGTGATAAGAGTCTTGAAGACTAATTTTTGAGTCCATGTGTGCACGTGTGTCAAGATACTTGATACAAAACCTACCTTATAATTAAGATCTATATCTATACTAGTAATAAAAGGCTGATCAGATGACTCTGCTTCATTGGTAATTCTGTGCCAATGCACATATTTATTTAATGGCTCACATTAGAGACAGAGAAACACAATTGTTTACCTTTTTTGTTTCAATATCATTGCATCATTTTAGTCCAACAACAATCTCCATGCATGTCCTCTCTTTCTGACTTCCTAAAACAATTGTCACTGCTATCACCACATGTGCCCTGTATTATATTCTCATTGCATCCTGTATTATGTTCTCATTGCATCCAGGACCTTTATGGCACTAAACTCAAATGAAATTCTATAAATATTTATAGATTTAATTAATATTTGTCTGTTTGTGGAAAACTACAGTGGTAACTCTAACTTGTTACAGTAGCTATAATGTGGCAGTGACAATTTAGTAATAGTAAGGGAATAGGAAATATTTATTGAACAAACAAACAAAAGTGTTGAAATACAAGTAAATATGTTTTCTCCCACTATCCACTATGGAAAATTCACAGATAAATTAGATAAAGTTTAGAAAAAGAGAAAAGACTTGTGTGGAAAGAACTAAACTCCAGAGCAGGATGTCGGAAGTACAATAGAAGAAATATAAGTATGAAGGAAGTATTATTTGTGCAGGGGATGGTGAATTTTGGCTAGCAACAAAAAGAGAGTGATTCCATTATATAAACACCCAAAAGCTGGAGTAGAGTCTGTAGACAGGGTGCAATCCACTAGCTTATTGATAGCTAATACAGACTACTTGGTGTTTTACATTTGATATATACAGAGCAGAGAAAAATGCTTCCTTGATCTATTACTCTACATCTTAGAAGAAGATACTATATAAACTGCAATACATAATGGAATAGAGCATGACTCCTACATTCTTGTACTGTTTTCCTTTAGATCCTATTCAAATGTGAGCACTAATTAATGGGTAATATTAAGTTCTCTCTTTGTTGGATGTCCTTATTCACAGCTGAACATCTCAAATAAATGCAACATTTCTTATTTAACTGAAAACTTTAGCAGAACATAATAATGAAGATAAAGTTGCAGAAACACACACATTCTCTTGTGTCACTGAAAACAGAGAAAGTTGGTATTTCATTTCCAAGGAAATTAACCTTAATGCATTTATATTCTTTTCCAAGAAATTCCATTTTGATGTCATATTTATACTCCTAAATATTTATGGATGAGATGTTTGTTGAAGTTTTTGTCACAATAGTAACAAAATTAAAATAACTATAATTTTAAAAACCAGAGAATTGGTTGAATTATGGAAATTATGAAGCCAAGAAAACCTTGATTGTGGAAAGTGTTTTTGCATTTTTTAAACCAAATAAAATGTTATGTGAAATCATAATATGAACATAATGCAAAATTTACACTGTCTTCATTTAAATGGTTCAGGAAATGTAATGTTTTCTACATCCACTGCCCAAATAGTTTGCAGTTCACAAACTCTTTCTAAAGAAGACTATTAATTGATATGGGAATTACTTTCATAGACTGTTAAAAGCCCTACAGGGGACATGGGAATACATTCTTGTCTTTAAATGCACGGACAATATTAACAGTGCTTCGTCACCGTGTATTGGGATTATAGTACATTTGTTTCTTCTACTCTTCTATGGTTTAAAAGTTTTAAAAATGAAAATGTATTACTTTTTTAATCTCAGAAAGAAGTTATTTTAATAAGAAAAGTAATCTTCCATTTTTATTTTTGAATTCTAGCTCTGCCCTAAATGTAATATTTTCATCCTTCCCCTGATTATCATTCCTGCTAAGTCCTCACACTAAACAGAATGGACAATCTCTGCAGTGCTTCCGTGAGCCTAATCTTGGGCACTCGCCTTTCCAGCTACATTAACACAGTGCAGAGAGTGTGTGTCAACACCATGTGCCAATAGATATGACAACGACGACACCAGATTTTATTTTTTGAAAATCTGAAAGAGTTCATTGTGAAGGAAAATCATTCTCTAAATGAATATCTAAGAAAATTAGCTAACAAATATTTGGTAAAGCAGATGTTATCCAAACTTGCAAATGCCAGATAGAAAGCATTCTTTTCTAACATCAATGGGTGCTTTTATGTGTTTTTGTCCAGAATAAATAAGTTTTCTTTAATAAGATCACCATTAAGCAACCCTAGAATCAATTAAGTATTTTTGGCTTGGGTGGGAAGCATGGCCTCTACAAATCCATCCTCAAGATTTCTCTTTGGTGGAAAATGACAGTACCAACCAGCTATTGGGACGTGATTTGCAAGTATTGTTATAATTTTGCTTAAACATATCTTTTTTGGTGGCTGTTGCTTTGTCTCCTCTTATTTACATGGCAACTTGCCTTAAATAGATGCATGTTTTGTCGAGATATTTTTAGAGGATTTTTATAATGTGCTATATATGGAAGATTAAGATTTGTCTCAAGTAGGTTAAATTAGAATAAAGATCCTTCTGAAATCAGGAACAAGACAAAGATTTTCAGTATTACTCTCTTATTCAACATAGGCCTTGTAACATTAGGGAGATCAATTAAGCAAGGGAAGAAATAAAAAGGATACATATAGAAAAGAAATAAATCAAATTATTATGTTTTGCAAATGATATGATCCTCTACATACACAACCCAAAAAATCGTACCAAAAGCCAACCAGAAATAATAGCCAAATTCAGCAATGAAATAGGATGCAAAATCAATGTACAAAACTCAGCAGCACAACTATATACTGATAATGAACTCAGCTGAGAAAAAAATTAGTAGAACAATACTATTCATAGTATCAACAAGAAAAATGAAATATATAGGAATTAACACAACCAAGGAAGTAAAAGACTTCTACAATGAAAATTACTTTTTAAAAGGAGATAGAAAACATCAGAAAATGGAAAGATAGCCTTTGCTCTAGGATAGGCAGAACCAATGTAGTCAAAATGGTTATATTTCCAAAACTGATATATAGATTTACTACAATCTCAGTCAAAATACCAATGGCATTCCTCACAGATTTAAAGAAAAAAAATTCTAAATTTCATATGACACAAGAAGCAACCCAGACAAGCAAAAGCAATCCTGGGAAACAAAGGCAAAATAGAAGCTATCACAATCCCAATTTCCAGTTAGACTACAAACCAACAGTGATAAAAATAGCATGATACTAGCACAAAAACAAATGTGTGAATCAATGAAACCAAAGAGGACACAGAAATAACCCGAGGCACATTCAGCTATTTGATCTTTGACAAAGGGGCCAAAAATATACGCTGAAGGGAAGATAGCTTCTTAATAAATGGTGTTGGGAAAATGGATGTCCACATGGAGAAGACTGAGTCTAGACTCATACATCTCACTGTGTACTAACCTAAAATTGAAATGATACAAAGATCTAAATTTTAAAACAGAAACAATCTACTGAAAGACAAAATAGGTAAAACTCTTGAAGGTATAGGTGTAGATAAGGACTTTCTAAATACAATTTCAGTAGTACAAGAAATGGTACCGAGAATCAACAAATGGAATCATATCAAACTCAAAAACTTTTGCACAACAAAAGAAACAACCAGTGGTATGAAGAGACAACCTGTGAAATTAAAATATATTTTGCCAGATGTTACTTGCAGAGAGGACTAACATTTAAAATGCAGTAGTACCTCAGTTCACAAATTTAATTCTTTCCATAATTCTGGTCACAAACCAAATTGGACGAGAAACAAATCAAATTTACCCATAAGGTCAACACTGAACTTAACCATTCAATACCAGTTCACAAATGCTTCTGTTTGCCAGCAGTTTAGTTCACAAAAAAAAATGGTTGCCAAAATTCTGTTTCCATTCACAAACTCCACCTCAGGTGACAAACACAACCATGGCCATCTTCTCCACAAAAACACAAACTCAGCCATCTACAAAATCGTAAAACGGATTAAATTTATAAATCTAGATAGCACTCTATACAAAGAACTGAAATACTAGATCCTTCAAAATAAAGTATCCAGGCAAAAAATGAGCTACTGAAATCAGCAGACACTTCCTGAAGAAGTACAAATGGGCAATAAATACATGAAAAACAATTCAACATTACAGGTATTAGAGAACTGCAAATTAAAACACCACTGGGGTTGTCTTACTCCAGAAAGAATGGTGTAGGGTCCAGGGTCTGACTGGGCTTGCCTGTCTTCAATGCAGAAAGAGGAAGAAAAATCAGAGAAAACCAGTGCAAAGCAAAAACTTTATTGCAGATAATTCAAGAAGAAGCAGTACTAATGCACTGCAGAGGAGTGGAAGTGCCCAGAGATGGTGACCTGTGAGTACAGCCCAGGAGTCCTGTTTTGTAGAGCAGGGATCCCATCCCCACTCCCCTTTTATTCAACTTGTGGCTTGGTTCAGTGGGCTCCATTTGAGGGAGAGAAATAACCTAATTAAAGAGGAGCAGGAGCGTACGTAGGACAATATAAGAAGGGGTCAAATCACAGGCTATACGCTCAATGTTTGGCAGATTTAGCTGTTACTCTCTGTGATGCAGAGGCTATTTACTTTCTACTTTTTTCTACCGGTGATTGAACTCATGACCTTGCTCTTTCCAGGAAGGCACTTGTGCCACTGAGCTAAATTCTCACTTCTTTTCTAATTCTTCAAAGCATCTGGATCTCTAATCTAACCATACCTAATGGTCTAGACTGCCCCTAGAATGGCTATGGTGCAGGTGCAGATATATAATAATAACAAATGCTGGCAAGAGTGCAGAGAAAAAGGAGTCCTTCTTCATTGTTGGTAGGAATGTAAACTAGTACAATCACTATGGAAATTAGTATAGCAATTCCTAAAACAAATTAAAACTGGAACTACCACTGGATTCAGCTATTTCCATTGTAAGCATCTTCCTGAAAAATTTAAAGCATCATATTCAGTGATACATATATACCAGTGTTTACAGTAGCACAATTTTAATAACTAAACTGTGGAAATGGCCCACCTGCCCAACAACAAATGAATGGATAAAGAATATTAAAAAAAATAAATTAAGATGCATTATGTACATGTACTAATTTCCCAAAAGGAAGGTAAACGTTATACTCTACACACATCTACTGTAGTAATAACCTACAAAATAAAAGAAAATGTGCTATTTGTTCATAGTTGAATACTGATTGTTCATAAGGAATTATAAACTTAGTAAGTAAATGGATGCACTTTGAGACTATACTGTTAAGTGTAATAAATCAAACATACAAGCTTAAATGTGGCATGGTTTCACATAAGAAACCCACAATACAAATCTTCTATAAAATAAAAGATAGATAATAGGAAGTCGGGAGATATTTTTCAGTTGGGAGAAGAACCAAGAGATGGAGAAGGAAGGAAAGTGAAATGGCAGAAAAAGAATTGAAAAAAATGGAAATAGAGCTTTTGCAAATGGGAAGGAGATACAGGGGATGAAGGAGCAGGGAGAGAAGGGAGGAAAAGGCATAAAAACATATTTAAAGTATGTTATCTTCATGTACCAATGTCCCCCATGATAAATATAGTCATTGTGTACTGCAAGCACATACTAATAAAAACAAAAATGTAGAATAAAGGACCACTGCCAAATCTTACTTTATTTTACTTTTTTTCTGGTAATTTCTCTTTTCAAATTTTATTTTTAAAGAGAAAAAGCCCAATATTTTAACAATATAATTAGTGAGTAACAATGGTATATACATTGCACATTGTTATTTTCAAATCAGTTACTCAGAGTACAAGACATATGCATTTAATTGTTCTAGCATAAACTTTTCTCTTCAATGAACTCAGAGAAATCAGTAGTCAACTATATTAACCATCTTTCATGTATAGAAATTGTTTCAGCTTCTCACACGAGTGAGACAATATGATGTTTATGCATGAGTGTCTAATTTATTTCACTTGTGAGTATGATCTCGGTTGCATCCCTCTACCTACAAAAGTCTCACATTTATCCTTCTTTACAACTGGGTAGTACTCCAATGTATAAAAATACCACATCTTTTTTATCCATTCTTCACTCGATGGACATTTAAGTTGTTTCCAAGATATAACTATTACAAATTGTGCTGCTATAAACAGGGATGTACATAATAGATATGGTACAATGTTTTTCATTCTTCTGAGAAGATACCCAGAAGGGAATATCTGGGTCAAATGAGACCTCCAGTCCTAGTGTTTTGAAAAATCTCCACACTGATTTCCACATTAGATGCACCGGTCTACACTCCCACCAACAGTGGAGAAGGATTCCTTTTCCTTCACAGCCCCTTCAGTATTTTTTATTGCTCAATTTATCGATAATGGCCATTCTTTCTGGGGAGGTAGAATATCAGTATTATTTTAATTTGCATCTCTCAAATGAACAGTGGGGTTGAACATTTTTTTCATATATTTATTTGCTGATTATATTTCTTCATCTGAGAAATGTGTCTTCATCTCAGCTGCCCATGTTTGATTTCAGTCTTTAAATCTGAGAATTCTGATTCTTTTGAATTCTTTATATGTTCTTGATAGTAATCTTTTGTATGAGGAACAGGTGGAAAACATTTTCTCCCATGTTGTGGGTTGTCTCTTCACTTTGTTGGTGGTTTCTCTTGCTGTGCAAAAACTTTTTATAAGTTGAGATCCCGGTTGTTGACTTTTTGTGATAGTTCCTGTGCAATTGGAATTTTGTTCATAAAGTCTTTGCTTCACCAATGTCTTCAAGAGTTTTACCTACTATTATCTTCTAGCAGATTTATTGTTTCTGTTTTAATATTTGGATCTTTGATCCATACTAAATTTATTTTAGAGCATGGTGAAAGATATGGGTCCAACTTTGATCTTCAGCATGTGTAGAGCCAGTTTTTCCAGCGCCATTTATTAAAAACGCTATCTTTCTTCCAATGAATGTGTTTGGCACATTTGTCAAAGATAAGATGGTTTAGTGTGTCTGGAGTTGTTTCTTTCTACATCTTCTAATCTGTTTCATTGATCTTTGAGTCTGTTTTTTTGTTGTTGTTGTTTTTGCTTTTTGTTTTGTTTTCATTTGCTTTTTGCCAGTATCACACTGTTTTTTATCACAGCAGCATTATAGTATAATTTCAAGTCAGGGATTGGGATACCCCCTGTCTTTTGCCCTGGATTGCCTTTGCTATTCTAGGTCTCTTCTGGTTCCTGATGAATTTTAGGATTATTTTCTCTAATTCTGTGAGGTATGCTGTTGGAATTTTGATTGAGATTGCAGTGAATCTATGTAATAGTTTTGGAAGTATGGCTATTTTCACTATACTTGTTCTTCCTATCCAAGAGCAAAGGATATCTCTCCATTTTCTAGTATCTTCTTTAATCTCCTTTTTCAGAAACTGTAGTTTTCAATGTAGAGATTTTTATATTCTTTGTTAAATTGATTCCATGATTTCATTTTTTTTAATAGTACGGTGAAAGTTGTTTCTCTGATTTCTCTCTGTGAGTCTGCTATTTGTGTATAGGAAGGCTATCTAGTTTTGAAGTGAAGACTTTGTATCCAGGTACAGTACTGAATTTGCTTATTAAATCTACCAGTTTTTTAGTGGAGTTTTTGGAGTTTTATAAGTAGTGTATCATGTCATCTGCAAATAATGATTGTTTAACTTCTTCCTTTCCTATCTTTATTCCTTTTATTTCTTTTTCTTATCTAATTGCTCTGGCTAAAGTTTCTAAGACAATGGTGAATAAGAGTCAAGACAGTGAGCATCCTTGTTTTGTGTTTGATTTTAGAGTGAAAGCTTTCAGTTTTTGTCAATTTAGTTTGGTTTATCATAGATAACTTATATCAGATTGAGATCAAGACCATCTATTACAATTTTTTGTAGGCTTTTTATCATGAATGGATGCTGAACTTTGTCAAAAGCTTTTTTCTGCATCTATTGAGATGATCATATGAATTTTGATCTTGGCTCTATTACATGTATTGATTTGCAAATGTTGAACCAATCCTGCATCCCTGGGATGAATCCCACTTGGACATGGTATATAATCTTCTGGATGATTTGCTGTATTGTGCTTGTTAGTATCTTACTGAAAACTTTTCCATCTAAGTTCATTAAGGAGATTGGCCTATAATCCTATTTCTTATTTGAGTCATTCTTCAGTTTTGGTACTCAGGGCAATGCTTCTTCCTGGGAAAGAATTTGGGAGTGTTGCTTCCTTTTCAATTTTATTAAAGAGTTTGAGAAGTAGTGGCGTTACCTTCTCTTTAAATTTCTTGTACAATTCCACAATGACTCTTGGGCTTTTCTTTGTTGATAAGTTTTCAATTACATCTTTGATTTCATTGGTTGACATTGGTTTACTTAGAATGTTTATATCTTCTTGATTCAGCTTTAGTAATTCATGTGTGTCTAAGAATCTGTCCATTTCTTCTGTTCCTCTTGTTAGGATGCAAGTTTTCAAAGTAGATAGAGATGATCTGGGATTTCTGCAGGCTCTGTTGTGATTTCAACCTTTTTATTCCTAGTTATGTGGATTTGAGTCTTTTCTTTCCTTTTGTTGACAAGGTTGGATAATGTTTTTTTAATTTTATTTAATCTTTCAAAGAATCAACTCTTCAATTCATTAATTCTTTGTATTGTTATTTTAGTCTCAAATGCATTAATTTCTGCTCTCATCTTTATAATTTCCTCCCTACTATAAACTTTTGGTTTAGTCTGCTCTTCTCTTTCTAAAAAATTAAGGTTCACAATTAAGTTATTTATATATGCTTGCTCTGTTTTCCTGATATCGGTATTTGGTGCTATAAAGTTCCCTCTTAGGATGGCTTTCATTGTGTCCCCTAAGTTATAGTGTGTTTTATTGTCATTATCATTCAACTGTAAAAACAGTCTGATTTCTTCTTTAATTTCATCTGTGACTCATTGGTTGCTCAGGAGGATGCTATTTCATTTCCATGTGTTTATGAAGTTCTTGTGGTTTCTTTTGCCATGGATTTCCAATTTCAATGCACTGTGATCTGATGGTATGCATGAAATAATTTCAGTTCCTTTGCATTTACTTAAGCATGTTGTATGAGCCAGTATTTGGTCTATTTTGGAGAATGACCTGTGTGTAACTGAGAAGAATGTGTATTCTGATGTTGTAGAGTGGAACACGCTATAGGCATCTGCTAAGTTCACTTGTTCAAAAGTTTCATTCAATTCTAATATTTCATTATTGATAGTTTTGTCTAGTTGATTTGTCTTTTTGTGATAGTGGGATATTGAGATCTTCCAATACAATCGTATTAGGCTTACTTGATTTTTCAAATCTGTTAGTATTTATTTTATATGGTTGGGTGCCCTGGTGTTTGTTGCATGTATATTTATGCATATTATCTCTTTCTTTTGCATTTTTCTATTTATGAGGACGTAGTGACCTTTTTTTACCTTTGCCACACTTTAGTTGGGTGATATTATCCACCACACTGCCCCCCAAAAGCACTAGGTCATATCTCTTTGTAAAAGAGGAAGATTGGATAATGTGAAAAGAATGGTGGAGACCCAACAGCACTAAACCAAGACCTACTCCTGGAGTTCCTTAGAAAGTTTGAGAGATGACTAAAGGGAATGAGGGTTTTTTGATGATTGGATGCTATTTAATTCTATAGTTATGAACCACTTAATCTCATCCTCTGTGCTTCCAGTGGTATTTATCTTCTACCTTGGTGACTGCTGCTCTAGAATGATGCTGTGCTCATATGTGGTTGCTGTCATCATCTTGTTTCTCTTTTTCTCTTTCCCTGCCCTTATAAAAGGGCATTGATGTCTCTCCAGCCTTTTGCTTTAGCTCATTCACCCTAATTATCAGTTTATTCCATATGCTGAAGGGAAAAATGGGGTTCAGTATACTTACAACTCTCTTCTATATTTTCTTCTTTGTCTTTGTGAATTCTTTATTTTTTTAGCTTTTCTTGAGGAAAAACTCCATATTCAAATTCAGCCAGGTGCTTTACTTGCCACTAAGCACAGCATATTTTTGAGGCACTAAATAAATAATAAATAATGCCAAGTCTTACTTTACTACACTTATGTGCTGATAATTTAGTATCTGCATGGGTACCAGATGATGTCATTCCTGCAAGCTTTAAGACTTTCTTTATTACAGCCATGCTAGCATTATTTTTAGCACAGCAGGTGTCAAAAAGGTTTATTTTGAAAGAAAGAAAACATAAAAATGAATTATTTATGTGAGTTAAATCAAAATGTACTCGATATAAATGTTTAATCAGTTTTTCACCAACTTCTTTCCATATGCTCTCCCCTGCTCGATGGTGCAGTTCTAATGGAATTACTAAATATATCTTAATAGCTCAGCACACAGCATTATGCAATGGTACTTACACTAGAGGAATTTTTCAACTTATATTAAACAGGTCAACTCATAGAAAATATCTGTAGAATGCTCACTGTTTTGAGAGAAAATTATTATTCAATTGGCATAGAAAAATTCAGTAAGTTTGACACTTAAAATGTGCTACGTTGACCATATTTAAAGTTTCTCATTCCTTAAAAAAGATGAGAAGATTAGAAAATAACTTTAATTTTGACTATAATTGCAAATGTTTTTTTCCCCTGCTTTCGTAAGTAATCAGCAGATTTGCTTTACTCCTGGAATATAAATGTTACAGAATTAAAATAAGGATTTCAAGAAAGACTACATTATGACTACAGGACGATTTCTATATTTTAGAAGAAATTGAAAAACCAAAAGCAAAGCCAGTATTTGTAGCCTATGCCAATTTATCCATGGGCTTTCAACCAGTTGTCTCCATATTTCTTTTCTTTGAATTTTCTACTCCTCAAACACTGGTAAAGTCCAACTCTTTGTTTTTATTATGTGTCACTTCTTCTGACAAATTAACATTTGAAAATAAGAAATGTTACTTTTATATGTGAGCCCTTCACCTATCAAAATCCTTCCAGTCTTTAAGGCTATAATGTAAGGGTGATTCACTCAAGTACAGGGTCAGATACTGATTTTGTGCGAGTATTCTTAAACTTCAACTAAGCTATATTAGTAATCACTGCTATATAATTAGTTAATATTTATTAAGGGCATTCTATGGGCCAGAGAACTTATCAGTGTTCTCTTTATACTGTACATGTGTTTTCTCCATGTAGCCTTATAAGATAGGTAACAACAGCCCTATTTTCAGCAGAAATGTAGAAACAGTAAGAAAGGGACCAATTTCTCTTTATAAAGTGAAAGCAAGAAGATACATTAGAAATAGCAGATGAGTTTAAGAGACTGAAGATTACTATTTGGGAAAAGGTGGTTTTGAAGGTAGGCAGGAAAGAATAGAGTGCTTGCTAATTGAGAGTTCAGTAATGAATTGGTTAATGGGATAACCAGGTCAAGTGACCCGGTGATGGTGGCTGGTTCAGTGACAGGCAAATGTTCCAAGTAATACTTGTGCAATTTGTCAAGGGAGTATGGCTGCAATAATTGGGAGAGGGCACCTCTCTTTCCTCTGGGGTCACTATGCACAAGTGTGGAACAAACCTGGCAAGTATATGCATCACCAGGGTCTCCCTGGGAAGAGGCCAAAGGAGCAAAAGCTAAAGTGAGGAGAGAAAGAAAACAAATATGGGGAAATGCCTGTGTGTGCACTGTGTGTGTGCATGTGTGTGTGTGTTTGTGTGTGTGGCAGAGAGAAAGACAGACAGAAAGACAGAGAGAGACAGAGACAGAGACAGAGAGAGAGAGATAGAGAGACAGAGACAGAGAGACAGAGACAGAGACTGAGCTCCCATTTTGGTCCTTGACTGTAGACAGACTTGGAACTTTCTGAGATCTTAACCACTGAAGTTTTGTTTCTCCTTTCTCTATTACTTTTAAAATGAGAATATGTTTCTTGCCTGTTATGAAATCTGTGGAGAATATATTACTACCATTTCACAGACAAAAAAACTGAGCTTCTGAAATATTTCTTTACATTTTTGGACCTGTTATTGGCTGTTTTCTTTAAAAATTTTGTTGAAACTTTTCTCAATTTTTCTCAGTAATAATTATAGATGAACCATTCATTCACAATTGCCATTGTAATTTTTTTCTAATTATTCTTAAGAATAAATTTCAGGTTATAGAGTAAACTGAAAACATTGTCTCAAAATTTTACCTAGAAGATTTTTTGCTCATTGTCCTCAAACACAGTATTCTAACTGAAAAATGGTTTGTGTTCACAATTTCTTCATCTCATGGTTTGTAGAACATTTGTAAATGAGATGTGAATATTTATAGACACTTGTGACATTACTACTGCATTTAGAAGCTTTTATACCAAATTATAGATTCATGTAAAGGTTATAAATTAGAAGCTTTACAGAAAATGTCTAAATATTTATGAATTTAACTACATTTAGGAATAAATTTGCAAATTTTACATTTGCTATTTTTTCACATTTATGAGCAAATATGAGTTTTCTAATAATCTATCAAAATGAGTCGGCACTCAGAAAAACACAAACCCCAGATGGAGATATTGTTTTCATTTGCTGAGTGTCTTCCTCTCCCTCTGTCTCTGTGTCTTTCCTCTTCTCTCTCTTCCACTCCTTTCTCCACCAGAAATAAAATATGTGAAATTCACCTTAGAGATTTCAGTGCTTCTAACCATTCTTGGTATTTATGAATTGTCAGTCATGATATCTCTTTATTTTTAACACTCTAATCTGTCATCCCTCAACTATCAGCATTCAGAAAGAAGAAAATTATACTTTGAAAGACTGAGAGCATCACCACCAGGCTACTATGATGCTATTTTCCCAGGAAACACACAAGGTGCATGTAGATTCTTTTTGATCACGTCTCCAGGGGAGTGGGCACCAATAATAACTTTAAGAAGCTTTTCTGCTTCTGGGCACCTCACCACCGGAAGTGAGGGAGGAGGGGACCATCCTAACTTCCGGTGGTTCAGGTCCGAAGACGACTCCACCCACTGACCACCAGCGTGCACTGCAGTACGCAGAGCCTATGTTGTTGAGCAGCAGCAGCAGAGCCACCACCACTGCATTGTCTGTCCCTACCACAAGCCTGTTCCCTCTAGGAGTCTCTCTTCCATGCCCATGACGTGATTATTCCAATAACCAATCCAGGACTGAACTCTCAACTAGCAAGCACTCTACTCTTTGCTACCTACCTTCAAATCCACTCACTCTCAAACATTTCTTTGACTTCTTTGAGACTTGTAGCTCATAGAACTACTTCATCATTTCATCAATGTTATGTTTTCTTTTTTATATTATTGCTTTCCTCTTCACTCAGCCAAGAGTATGTGGTCCATTTTTATACTATCTCTGCAAAACACACTCCCTTTTTTCCATTAGACCATATTCCAGCCTTGGATAAGTCCAAGTTTAGAGTTTCAGAACATTGGTGGGCACTAACATACTATAATGCCTACCTTAGATGAAGAAGCAAAAGTATCACATTAGTACTCAACAAAAGTATCAAGTTAGTACTCAGCAGTGCTGACTAACAACATGCCTTGGAAAAATGCCATCCTTCCCTTATCACACTGGACCAGTTCAGGTCACTCAGGCAAAGTCCAGCTGTGATGAAATGTCCAACAGGACTGGATCTGGGATGGGCATGGAATTCAGTAATCATGGATTAGATCAGAGGTGGGGGGTGTTTCATGTAGCTTCTTACTTATTTCACAAGCATCTAGAACTTCATTGCATGTTCTCTGTTCTGATGAGATGAGCTGCAGATAGAAAACCTGGGACTCTTCAGCCACTGTATCAGTCAGAGTTTACTAGAGAAACAGATATCACACAAGCTGTACAAACATATAAGAAATATAAAGACTGGCTTATGAGAGACAGTCACAGAGTTGGATGAGGAAGCATGCAGAGGGGGTCTGCACAATGGAGGCTGAAGAGCTCAGCCCATAATCTGGAGCTCACTGCAGCGTCCTGCGCAAGTCTGCATGAGGAGGTCGCTGGGTCTGAGATGAAACACTGAAGAATTATGATGGGAGGCTGAGGAGTCTATGCCAGAAGGCTGGAGTCCCAGGTAGAAGCTAAACAGCCTGTGCCACAAGCCAGGAGACAACAGCTGACCTGAAAGTGTAGACTGGAGCTCCTCGGAAGAACCAAAAATCAGTCTCTCCTCATGCACCTTTTATTGTACGCAGGCTTCTCAGGCAAGCATAGCACCAACACCATGTGCTTGCCCTCCTCTTGCAAGGGCTGAGAATGTCACAAAATAAGGACCCTAGCCCCCTGCTGAATTAATTAGTTAAACTTCAGACCTTCTCAAGTTGACACAGTATATCAACCATTACAGCCACTTGCCCATCATCAAGAGAAGGAGGTCTCCTCTGCATCTTGCTAACACATTGAAAATAGAACATATTCACACACACACACACACACACACACACACACACACCATGGATCATTTATGATTTGCTTGAGTAAATGAATCATTCAGTGCTGTTATCTTACCTTTCTACCTTTTGGTTATACTAAACAGTAAATATCTTTTAGTATTATTTAAACTATGGTATAGAGCTTTCTTTTACATCCCATAGACAGAAAATCTAACATTGTTAGACTTCCTTACTATGATTGCTTTCTTGATTCCCAAAAATGCTTGGTTTATGTCTTAGTCACTTTTCTGTCACTCAGACACAATACCAGATACTCACACCTTAAAGAAGGAGAGGTCTATCTGGATCAAAGTTTGAGCCCATAGTCATCAGGCTCCAAGGCAGAAACAGCATGGCAGAGGGGTGCGACAGTGAAAAAGGTGTTCAACCCAAGGCCAGAGAACAGGGAAAGAAGGGAGGCATCAAGGACAGGAAAATATCCCTCTGGGTCACACCTCCAGTGACACAACGCTAACCCATCCCCAACAGCATTTGCAGCTATGAACTCATCCAGGACACTTGGGTATCTGGAGGCACAATGTAGAATTTAAATTATAGCAGTTCAACAGTCTCTTTTTTCATAATAAACACAGAAAAGTTTGTTGAACACTGTGAAATAGACTCTAATACTTTGGGATTTAGGTTGCTTCATGAAGCCAGTCTGGAGAGACATGTGAAAGTAGTAACCCCTAAGTAGTGATTTTCATGGTATTTGGGATACATATTTCAAAGCAGCTTTCAACCTAAAAATTACTCTTTAACCTTGAAATCAAAGTAGCATATTCAACTCTATCATAGAGGGGGATGAGAGTACCCTTAAGAAAAGGAACAGAGCACACATCAAAATTATTTATCACATTAGTGTAACGAAGAATTTGTGCCATGACACAAAGAAAAATGGCAGAAAAATCTATGAAATAATAATAATAGTGGCTGTCATTCATTTAGAATATATGATGTAGCAGGCATTGTGTATTTTGTCAAAGGTCATTGTAATTTTCATTACAGTCTTAAAATAGGTATCTTAACATCTATTATAAAAATGGCAGTTTAGGTGCAGAAATGTTGTGACTATATAAGACCATAAAGATAGTACAGTGAGTCAAAATTTGCTCCCCCCAACATTTATCTGTATCTTGACTCCCAGAATTTATTTGGAAAAAAGACTTGTGCAGATATAAACTATGGTAAACAACTTAAGACAAGATTTTCTTGGATTTAGGGTAGGACCTAAGTACAATGATTGACGTTCTTTCAAGAGAAAAGCAGAAGGAGAGTTGACATGTAGATGCAGAGGAGGTGATGTGAACGTGGTGGGAGAGATTAAAAGATGCCCCTGCCACACAAGGAATGCCAAGGGTTGCTGGCAGTCACCAGGAGCTAGGGAGAAGCGAAGAACAGATTGTCCTTTGGAACCTCCAGAAGCACTCAAATGTGCCAAAACCTTGATTTTTCACATTTGACCTCCAGAGCTGAGAGGGGATAAAACTTTCTTTTAAGTCACCCAGTTTATGGAAACTAATAAAAGCTGAAAATCAAATCTAAGACTGCCTGGTTCTTAGGATATCAAGATTTTGTCAAAATAACATGATGAATAAATACTGGAAAGTGGACTCAGATAAATATAGGTGAGAGAATTCACTGAACTATTGTAGGTGCTTTAGGACAGAAATGACCCTTATTGGTGCCTGCTGATCCTAGGGTCCTAGTGCAGGAAAAGTGCAGTACCAAAGACGGTGCTCAGGAGTTTTCTACAAGTTTGTTATTCAAGAGAAATTTTAATTTAGGCTCTGAAAACACTTCACCTATAATGTGTGTGTGTCTGTGTGTGTGTGTGTGTGTGCGTGTGCGTGTGTGTTGTTCATGAACATAGACAAAAACAGGCTCAGATAGGCCTAGTTAATTAATATTCTAACATTCTCTGTGTTTAGGTGTCAGCTAACATTTTCACCGTCTGTTTAAAGATTGTAAACACTTATTTTTAGGAAAGAGATTTCACAGGTTTTGAATAACTCCTATGCCAGACACTTCAAATACTATCTCAGTCTTTGTGACTAGTAAACACTGCTCTCATTCCCTAAAATGAGAAAGCTAGGAGGAACTTTCCATAGCCTATATGACACTTTTGTATAAATGACAAATGCACATGCCAGGACAGACAACTTGGCAAGAGCATCTATTATATCCATCTATTATAAAAATGACAATTTAGGTGCAGAAATGTTGTGACTATATAAGATCATAAAGATAGTACAGTGAGTCAAAATTTGCTCCCCCCAACATTTATCTGTATCTTGACTCTCAGAACTTATTCTTGGAGGGGTTTAGTACAGCTCCCCTCAGTCTCTTAGCTGTGTCTGACCTACGATGTCCTCAGAGTGGAAGCCTAGAGAGGTTGGCTGGTCCCAGACACTGCGCTCAATCAACGTGCACACTGTGGTTTGAACCCACTTTCCTCTGGCTCCAACTTGCGTACTTTTTTGAGTGAACGATCGACATCTATAAGTAGTTTCAGATTTTTGCCAACAAGAGGCATTTAAACTGGCAAATAAAAGTGATAACTGCAGTTGGTAAGCTGTAGCAGACTAAGCAAGCAACCCTTCTGGGAAATACCAGCAGACAGGCTCCCGGGTGGCCAGGACGTCTATATAATTTGCAAAGAGAAATGTAACTCTTATTAAAATATCATTAAGAACTTCAATAGGGCAATAATAGAGCTTTAAACGGAGCACCTCTATGGGTGAGCCCTGTGGAACTAATTGCTCAGGTGGTTTGGCCAAGAAGCCAGTCCTGCAGGTGGGCCATGTGAGCGCAGCTGGATTGTAGAACAGCAAAAGTAAAAGAACTTTGGTAGAAAAGATCTCTCTACTATATCAGCACATTGTCCTCTATAGCTTCTCATGCTCACTCGAGTCTAGTAGTACTAATACGAAATTAGCCCAAGTTATATTTTCTCAGTCAGGGGTGATTTTTAATGTCCCGTTCACAGTTCTTACCCACGAGGATATTGGATAGATCTCTGTGTTACCTTAAGGTTAGTGACCAGAAATTCAAGTGCTTCAACAAAGGTATCTTACTGCAATGGAACCTTAGTGATGTTAGCTACATTTGAATTGCCACTTAGATTGGTGTTTGAAAACCATTCTGAAAGATGTTAAAAGGTAATTGCATGAAAATAGTTTTATGGTCAAATAGCTAGAGCAGCTTTGTGCTAAACAGGGTGTTTTACTCCAGGATGTGCCAGCTTCTTTCATGTGCTTCTGCTCTGGAGTGGGCTACGGGATGGGGCTTTTGCGTAGAGCATCTTGGGAACCTGTCTTCCATGAAATACACTTTATGAAGCACTTTTTTTGTGAAACTGCATGGCAGGCAGCATGCCAAAGAGGGCATTTTCAAGCTCCATAAGTCCAAGCACACTTGTTTAAGAGCTTTCTACCTGGGAACTTCAGATTTGGCCATTCTGTGCTCATTACTTCCCCTCCCCAAGTCCCAGGTGGAGGTTGGTACACCTGTTCTCACAGTGTCCTGGCATTTGGTACTCAGTTTTCACCCGAGGAGCAGATTATGACTGTGAAGATCGAAAGCATTCTCAGCTAATCTTAGCTGTGGGGTTAATACTGTTGTGGAGATCTATCTGCGGTTTATGCCGATGTGCACTGCTCAAAGATCCATCTAACACTCAAAATGAGGCTCCCTGAGTCTGTGCCCTGGCACCCGCCAGCACCGCCAGAGCTGGCAACGTGCCCGGCTGCTCTTGTGTGGCCCAAGGCGAGTTGTTGCGTTCACTACGACAAGTGGCTGCTGTGCTCTTCCTAATTTTAAATATGCCCACAGAGCGGAGAGGGACTCACAGTTTGATAGATAACTATTTTGTTTGAGTTAAGAGTAACTGAGCTTTCCATTCCACTACATTTGAAAAACCCACTAGGCTGTAAGTACAGCCATCAACATACAAGTGCCAAAGCACCCCATGTCACCCGAGGCTCTGAGGGCGGGCAAACATCTGCAGGAAAGATGTGCTCATCTCAGTTATTTAGGTTCTCAAGAGGCCAGCAAGAAGATGAGTAAATACAAGAGTCATCTGTGATTGGACAAATGACTTCTCTCCTCTGTGTGTGTAATATTCAGACACACGGTTATTGAAATCACAGTGTGTATTTACTAGTATCTGAGCTATGATAAAGGAGGGCTCAAATTCAGCACGTGAGATTTAAGCTAACTTTTGTGTCTTGACCTCACTCATAAATCATTGTATAAGTCATTTAAATGACTATTTCCAACTCCTTAGTTGTTTAAACTCCTTAGTTCTTTAAAAAGAATGGCCAAACAAAACAAAACAAAAACAACAGCAACAAAAAACATTCCTGATTATATCCAGGAAATTTCTTACTGAACAAATCCATGATTTTTACTAGCAGTAGTCTCTTGAGTACCAACAGTCATACTTCCATTGATTTCTTAACCACAGATACTCGCTGCTAAACTTTCATTGACTTCCACTATGGCTACTGTTGAAAGTCCTATGGGAGTTAAATTCATATGGTTGAAAGAGTCACATTTTTTTTTACTAAAAAGCTACATCCTATTATTCATTTATTCACTCAACCCACATATTTGAACTTCTACTTGGTACCAAGAATTAAAAAATTATGGACATGAACCCCAGACTCACGCAGTTGATCTTCATCTTTGAAACAGTGCTATAGAGAATTCTGTAGTGGTGTTGCGACCAGCTCTATGTCCCCCACTCCTGATCTCCTGATTTTCCTGTTCCCATATTCTCAGCACTGCATGCCTTATGGCCCTGCTCACTGGTTTAAACAGTCCCTAACTCCTCAGCCTACTATTGTCCAGACAAGCGTACTGTCACATGTTGATGGTTCTTAGTATTTGTTCTGATGTTGGCTGGTGTTGTTTTAGGAGCTTGAGATAATTTAAGGTCAAGCATCCAGCTTATTGATGAGAATAGTTCTGGGATATAGTCTCCCTCTCACCCCAAGTAGCCCAGAGTTTCTGTGTTACTCTGTCTAAGCCACTCTTCTTCCTTCTCCATATCAACTCACACTTTTGTACATTGCTCCTTAGTTCAGATCTGCTAGGATACCCAGATATGGTACTGTACCCCAGCATGACTAACAAGTGGCCCTACTGTGTTTGTTCCTTACTTCACAGGGATAAGGTCCTGCATTAACAGCTAAGGCTGGAGATGGAAGCCAGCCAGTTAAAAGGTTTCCCAAATCCTTCAGAGAGCTGAGCATGAAACACATGGAAATGGAAATGAAGCAATCTAGAGTGGAAAAGTAGATTTGAACTGTTGATAAGAATTCAAGAAATTGGAATTCCAACCCCTGATTGGTAACTACTGAGCTATTGGACCACAGGAGAGAGTTCTGTGAGTAATCTTCCTCATCTGTAAAAACAAGGGTACAGGGGAGGGAAATTTTAAGTTTTAAAGTCCTAGACTTCAAATAAGGTTAATGATCAGGATTAGTGGAACAGCATGGGGACATGACCTCTTTAAGCAACAGAAGGAAATGGGTTGTCAGACCAAAAAACAAACAAAAACCACAACCATTTCAAGATGAACTTAACATGTGAAGTGACAACTTTTAGTGACCTCAAGTTTATTCTTCTTTTTCCTCATACCTTCAAGTAGATAAATGTCCAAAGTAAGTTAATCCCACTATTCTGCATAGTTGCTAAATAAGGACCACAGATCAGTTGGCTTATGAGCTCTATGCCTGGCTCATAGTAGCCTTTCAATATATGTGTATTTAAATAGTGTTAAATCATAAACGGTGACTATTGTTTTGTAATTGCAAATTCATTAGTCTCTCTGTGCCTTGGATTCTTCACTGTAAAATGAGGAGAGTAACAATAGTGCCCATTCCATGGGCTTAAGTGTCCATGACATAATAATTTGGTGTGTGTGTGTGTGTGTGTGTATGTGTGTGTTGCAGGATGGTGCACTGCACCTAGCAAGTACCTATTAGAGGTGACTTGTCGCTGCATAGGAAATTGTCTTAAGGATTCTCTGGGTTTTTTCCCTTTAACACTTTTAATCCATTCAGTAACAATTGTCAGGAAGGCCACAATGTCCTAGCTAAAAGTGAAAATCTCTGACCCTAATGAGAGAAGATGCCAATTTCTGAAAAGCATATTTTATTAGCAAAACTCCCTGCCATTTTCTCACTGCATCTCGGGGTCCACACCCTTTGTTTCTCCTTTCACTGTGTAACACTCAGATCAAAGCATTTTTGCCTTGCTTATCCTCTAAAGCACATCATATCAGTAGGTTAATAGTTGAAGGTCACCAGCCTCCATCTTTCTGCACCTTGTCTTAGCCATGCTTGGTAGCAGCCAAGGCCCCAGCTGGCGTGGGGGAGGTGGCAGTGTGCATGCTGTTTGTGTGCCCAGCAGATGTAGAAAGCTTGGTGCAGTGATCTGGTGCACCTGTTGGTTTGTCACCATCTGTTAGCCAAAATGTTAAAAAGCCACACCCTCCGAAGGCCAGCTGAGGAGAACTTAATCTCTTCCCTTCCAGGCCTCCAAATACAGGCTGCTGATTGCATCTTACAAAAGAAGAGAGCCAAACACAAAGGAGAAACTGTCTGAACCCTGCCTTGGGGGAAACCTAATCTGTCATGCCTAGGTTTTGTTTTCTATGCTAACAAGAAAGGGCTTTTAAAAATAAAACTAGATAGTTATTACCTGATAAGAAATCCTGTTACAAACTGCCATTTCTAAAAAAGAAGATGTTAGTTTAACATGGATACTAGTATTAAAGGAATTAAGTGGCGATGGTATTTTGGATGACTACTTAGTGAGGTGGAATCAGGACAAGGGAGCCAACATCTGCCCCCCTGTGCATGAGACAGAACTTGGACTTCAGTGGCAAAACCAGCCCAGGATAAGCAGTTATACAGTTTGGGCCCTGGAGCAGCAAAGATCAGAATATTCCTGGAAGGAAAGCCAGAAATTTGTATGACTTGTATTAAATCATGCAGGCGACCTCCCTGGTCCTTTTCTCCCTATTGCCCACATCTTCACTACACAGAACTGAGTCCCACATTCCACAGGATCAGAAACCACACCAGCTAATGGCACTTGGCCAGTGGATGTCATTTATTAGTTAGGTGCTGCTCCCTTCAGCAGAATATCAGACACTCAGTTTTAGAAACAGCCTTTCATTAAAATACACGTTCAAAAACTTTCTTGAATGTATAACCAGAAAAGTTGGAGCAAATGCTAGAATGCATTCTTGTCCTTACTGAGAATAAATAGGGAGGGAAAAACTGGATGCCATTCAAAGTTGTAAAATAAGGGCATGGATTATATAGTTTAAGATTTTTAAAGCAATTTTTAAGTTAGAAATGACTTCATTTAGCTAACAAGTTTGGTTTTTCAATTTTTTTTTTTTGAAAACTTAAAAAACACTGTCTAAATCTTTTATATACCCCTATACCTTTCACATTGATTCTCTGTCCATTCTTAACAAACTATCATGCAAGCTAATCCTTAAGGAATATGGAACAGAATTAACACCTTTATACCAATCCCATTAGTGTGCTGTTAAATTAATGGGTTCATTTCTGCCCTCAAGCAAGATGTGGATTATAATCTTGAGACAAGCTACCTTTAGGCAGTAGGCAATCACTTTAAAAACCTGAAAGCAGGGAACATATGGCACACTGCACAATATAAAAGTGTTTGAGAGGTACAAGTTTCCACCCTCCATGATACATGCCCAGTTTTAAATAAAACATAGCGTCATCTGGTTCACACTTAAACACTGAAATTGAAATTATTGGCCATACTGTCATTTTCAAAACAATAGCTAACGGTTTGCACATGTGCTGTTTACAGATCCACAGCCTGTAAACACAGTCTCCGACCACAACTTTGCAAAGGTAAATGACAGCCTGAAAAATTTCAAATTCCCAGAACTCCTGGGATTTCCTCACCCCGCCCCTTTCACTCATTCTTTCCTCTCACTTCCCTCTAGAGTTCCCACCCCCAACTCTAATCATAGACACAACAGATCTTCCTCTGCCTGCGCATGCGTCACTTCCTAACCATGTCACCCCTCCCCCCATGACACATTTTCCTGCTGTTGAGACCAGCTGGGATGTATTAGTCATGCTGAAGCACGTCATGTAACACAGCAAAATATCAGGCAGCCCAGTGTCATGGGAAAAGCGAATCTACTTCATTATCTACCCAGGGAAAGGAAACAGAACCATCACTTAAATGGGCCTGGTCTTCTGTGTTGTTAATGTATATTCTATTAATTTCATTAATGATGTTCCAAAGCCTGTTATAAGTGAATATGGGATACAGAAAAAAACTTCATTGGTTATACTGTAGCATATACCTATGCTCTGATGCTTTTTTTATCCTTTTTCTTCAAGTAAAGATTCCACAAATATTCAAATATTTTTATTTACAAAAGTAGGGAAGAAGGACACCATTACCAAAGTGGGAATGGGCAAGTTCCAAAGGACATTCTGTGCCACATAGTAGAGTAGTACTATAGAACATTGCTGTGGACATTTACCTGGGAAAAATGATAATGTCATACGCTGCCATTTCTTGCTCTTTAATAAGCATTCAAATCACATGCAGAGCCTACTGGAAATGCTTATCCTTTTGCAGAGGTCTGAAAGTCTGTATTTTTAACAGATCCCCAGGTATAAATAGTGCTGTTATCCCCGAAACCACAGTTTGATTAGCAAGCCTATGTAGAAAGTTCAGTTTTTAGGACAACTAAAAGAATACTTTTGTTCGGACCACTGAGTACTGACATCAACAAAAGCTGAACTAAATGAGTTGGAAGATGCTCAGGGCACTATGCTTTTGGTGTTTTTTCTCCACTGAACCCATTGGATGTTCTGTTTTCAAGGTGGGTATGGAGAGGTGGTGAGTTTTTTTGAGGCATGTTTTGAGTCAAGAGGGATTTGCTTTCATAAAGAGATTAGTGTGTAGCTCCTGTGAGAGTGGCTTAGTTACCCATGACCAGATTGTTGTAAGGCAAGTTCAGCTTCTTCTGGCTCCTCTTCCTGCCCAAGAACTCTTCACACATTCATTCTGATTCTTCATCACATAGCACAAAATCTCACCAGAACCTGAGCAGAGGTTGGTGCCATGATCTTCAATCTTCAGAACTATGATCCAACAAACCTCTTTTCTTTATAAAGGATCCACCCTCAGGTATTCTGTTACATCAACATGAAATTGACTACAACAGAAAACTTAAGTTGGTTGATGGTAAATGGAAAGGACCATCATGGGACAGTGGGGATTTGTTGGTAAGCAGAGAAAAACATACACTGTGTATAGGTTGTTTTAAAGTCTTTTTATTCTTAAAGATGTGAACATGTCTGAAAACCATCAGAACACTCAAAGACATCATGTTGTAGTATTTTAGAGTTTTTCATTAGAGAAGTAGATGTATAGAGTGAGTTTCCATAAATGAATAAATGATATCAAAATAAGAGGTAAAACAGAATTGAAACTTGATTCGGGTTTGGAAGTAGTATCTGTAATGAGAGGGAAAAATCCAAGAGGAAAAACAAGAGTATGATTTTCCCAGTAAAAGACTGTAAAGAAGTTATGGTAATGCAAAATATTAGGTTCTTGCTGTTCCCTGAAATGATTTACATCTGGTGTTCCCATTGTCATTTTTCTCATATCACTAACTATGACACTTTGAAAATATATTAGAGTTACACAGTTGTGCTGTTTTTTATGCAACATTTGAAGAGAGAAAAACATTCACAGACTATAGAATGTTAGTAGGCACTCTTTTTTGTGCTATGAAACAAGGACTTTTGACATCCCATGTTGAAATTACACATAAATTCGGGAAAGTAAAAAATTATCTGTCAAACTCCTTGCTTTTATATCTTAAATTGCACTGTGGTATTTAGTTTCCTAGTGCTATAGCAACAAACCACCACAAAGGCGATGGCTTCTCATAGCATGGAAACTAGAGGTCCGAGCTCACGCATCACACTTTCTCCAGGTGCCAGGAAACAGCCTGCTCTGTCTCTTCCTAGCTTCTTGGAGCCCCGCGTGCTCCTTGGCTTAGGTTTGACATTCAGCCTCAGACTCCATCCTCACCAACCTTTTGCCTTGTTCTCACTTCTTATCAAGTACCAGTTATATCACATTAGGGCCCAGCTGAACCTAGAATGACCTCATTTTAACCTGATTCTATTTTAAAAATCCCTGCTTCCAAGTAAGATCAAATCTACAGGGGTCAGGGGTTAAGATTGCAACGTATCTTTGTTAGAAGACACAATGCAAACCATCACAGGTACAATGACAGGCTTTTTGTACTTGGAAATGTAAATTCTCTGGGCTTTTTTTTTCTTTAAAATAGTTGTTCTTCTATTAGGTACAGTAAAATCAAAAGAAATACACAACATTATAGAACACATCAAAACAGAATATTGAATAGAGCAACACCGTTAATCAGGACAAAGCAAAACGGCAATAAAAATATCTGCCTTCAGAGATAGTAGAAGGAAACTCCCCCTACTTGCTGTACCACATATGGTCACCTCCCAAGAGATACTGAGATCCCTGGATGCCGATTGTTGGGGGGGGGTATGGTATGTTTGATTCTAAGCCCGCGCCCCGGTAGGCAGTAGACTGGATACTGGTTGGCTCAGCACCCTAAGTTCCAACATGGCGCGGGTCTCAGAAAACGCTGTTGCTTCTTGTTTACCCACCCTGGGGTGGCCGCGGCTTCTCTGGGCTTTCTTGATGTTACAATTTTAAACAATGTAAAGCAAGAGTGACAATTTATGTTTAGCTGAAATGCTAGCTTATGAAGGGGAAATAAACACAGAAATTTTCACTCTTTTCAGATTGATAAGTAAAAAGTTGCATATATTTGTAATGTACAATATGATATTTTAATAAATGTACACCTTGTGGCATAGTTAAACCAAGATATTCAGCGTAGGAAAAGCATCACATAATTGTAATTTTTAATGATGAGAACACCTAAGATTTATTCTTTTAGAAGTTTAATACAGGCAATAAATTTTTAGTAACTGTAATCACCATGGTGTACAATAGCTTTTGAACCTATTTTTCCTGTCCAAATGAAAATTGTGTCCTTTGATAAATATCTATCCAATCCTCCCTCACTTTCTGCACCATTATGCAATTTGTTTCTACCATACGTGTTCAACAAGAAATATTTAACTTTTTAACACAAGAATATTAACTGATTAAATACATAGTAGATACCAGTCATCTTTGTTTCAGAGCTAACACAATTCACAGTGTTTGTATGAAGGTTTGTATGTGTGTCTATCTGGCAGTTGTTCAATGGTATTAATGACTACAACTGGAAATGTAGTTAGGTGCTTACTATATAAAATAATTAACAGGTTGTAACTTTCTTGAAGACACAAATTATCTTACCATTTCGATTTCCTCTCAGTAAAGCCTTATAAAATGTGGGTTGAATATTTTCTCACGTCAAGTTATACTCGATCATTCCAAAGGCAAAATAAAATTTCTTTAATCTTTGTTAACATCGGAGAGTATTGTCCCAGACTTGGAGAAAAATGCTTATAAGAAAAGATGATGAATGACATTTTAGTCAACATTTATGGCTTATATTGTAACCTGTTACTATCATTAAAATATATCATAAACAACTATAAACAATATATAAATGATAGTCTAGAGTCATGTTTTTCAAGTTTTAAAATCTGTAAGCTTGGGCTGTGGGTGTGTAGCTCAGTGGTAGTGTATGTGCCTAACATATATGAGGACATAGGTTTCACAACCAGCAGAAACAAGAGAAGAGACAGAGAGAAAGAGAGAGAGAAAGCAAAAGAATGAGGATGAGGAGAAAGAGGAGGAAGAGGAAGAAGAGGAGGAGAAGGAGGAGGAGGAGGAGGAAAACCTGTAAATTTAATATTTTATCCCACAGGGTAAATCCGAGTTACTTGGAAAAGTCATGATGTTAGCCATTGCCATTTTCACTTGCTCAGTTATGAAATATCAACTCAAACAAGTCACTTGCACACTGACTCCATGATTTCAGGGAGAAAAGATGAAGAAATTTGATATGAAAATATTTGGCTTAATATCCTCCCAGAATCCTTCTCACAACCTCTCACCCCAGTCAACCACACACATGCAAAAATGTTCAAAGAAGAGTCTTTGTGGTTAAGATTCAAAAACTCATCCTGAACTTCAAGCTAGCAAATGTCAGCAGTTTCATGTTAGTTTGTCCTAATGTTCTCAGAAATCCAAACTATGGTATCTTGCCACATTTAAAATTCTTCCCTGCTTGCTGCAGTCCCTAATAATATCCTGGCCATGTACCTTCATCTATATTCATGAGAGTGCAGATGCAGCCAAATTAGTGGCAGCAAAGCACATTTTACAGTGTAGAAAATACAATCTGGCTTCCTTTAAACATTTTTTTGACAAAAAAGTTTTACTAAAAAAAAAGAAAAAGAAAGAAAGAAAGAAAGAAAACCAGACAGATTTAAATTCACCACCATCCGTCGGAGGAGTCTGTTACAAGTGCACAGCTGGCTTGATGATGAGTGACAAATCAAAAGTCAGAGAGAAACTTCCCGATCATCTGAGCCCTTGCCACCCGATTAGCAGAAGAAAAACAGGGCAGATGGAGGGAGACGCAGCAGTTCGGAAGGAACAGATGGCCACTACGAACTTGATATATGAAATTAATAACACTTTCTCAAATACAATTAGTAACAGGAATACATTACCTGAATTTTCATAACTGTGAGCAAGCTGACATTAAATGAGGGTTTTCAGATTAACAGTTGATGTGGCATTGATATTTGGAGGGAAATAAAAATATATAGCAATAAGAGAAACCTCTTGCTTTTTGGTGCCATTGATCAGGGCGGTGTAACATATGAAAGGAGAATTGCTATTCAAAGAAATTCCATATTTAAATTTCACTAATTGGGATTTTTTTCTAATGTAGCCATTTGGGCCACATAATGCATGAGATACTTAAGAGCCTCACAGATGTATACAGAATCCATTGCCCTAGATGAATTGTTCTTTAGAAGGAAATTAACCACAATACATCTCTTCACACATAAACTGGGGAAAAAGGCAAACAATAGCAGCCACAAGACAGTAAAACTGTCAAGTAAGATGAAACCAAGGGCTGGCTTTGGTGTTTTTTGGTTTTTAATTATTTTAAAAATCTAAGTAATTTGAATAAAGTCATTAAGCTTTTTCTAGTTTGATGTTCAATCTCTAGAATGAGAAAAATACTAGTATGTTTTGTTCAAAGCATTGTTGACCAAAAACTATTTTTAATTCAAAAACCAGGCTGATGATGCTTCTGGATTACGTTAAGCAGACCTTTGAGAAGCCAGAACCTCCCTGCACCGGGGGAGGTCAGCCCCAGTGCAGGGGCTTCCAGGCTCACGAGGAGGCAGATGTGGTGGTGATGGAGGCTGGCCAAAGGAACCCGGGCCTGGCCTTGCAGGAGGCTGAGGCAAGCCAGGGTGTCATGAGCTAAGGCCATGCAGAGGCTGCATGACTGGAAAAGCGCACCTCCCCACCGGGTGAGGGGTGCCCCAGGGTCAAGGCCTGGGAGATGGGTGAGCTGAGCATCTCTGGAGAAGTGCATTCACTCGGTGTGACACAGGGACACAGCCACAGTGCAAGCACACCGTTCACACGTACTTCTCCAGTGCAGCAAGAAGGATCCCTAAACGTTAGTTCTGCCACTACACTTCTGGTGGCTGCAGAAATTGGCTGAAGAAGGTAAGGAGAGTCCCACTACCCTGAAAGGAACAGACTGGTTTCATTCAGGTAAGAGAAGTCTCAAAAGAGAGACTGTTCCGTGTTGCAGAACTTGTACTTGCCTTTCTGTAATTCTGAAAATTGTATATTTGTTATTGATGGCCATGAGAACCAAAATTACGAGAAAGGTCAGTAATAAACATTCCCAGAGGTTTCGGCCTCCTAAAGAAGGGAACACAGCTTTTCAAGGAGGTCATATTTCCCACAATAAATACATTCACCTGCCATACTCAAATCAGGTTGAAGGACTGAAGATATGACCTGGGTAAGCATGTTTCTTAGTTAGGGTTTCCACAGAAGCAGGCTTGACATAATAGTTTGAACAGAACTCGTTTATTTAGAAGATAAAAGAATATACCAGTGCGGGTGAGTGTAAGGGAAGTAACACAGGAAGTAAAGAGAGCCAATAGATGTCACATTATCAAACCAATCACCATCACAGATGATTGTAGCTTGATCTCACTAGGAAAACCCTAGGATTGCATGTCAAACCCTTGTTCCAGGCAAATTCACTGGACAAGTGAGGGAGCTGGGGTGTTTGTACACCAGCTCCTGTCTAGCAATGGCTAAGACTGTCCTGGGGATGGTTAAGTTCGCTGATTTCTGTCCTGTGTGAGTAGTCAGGCAGGCTCCAGAAGCGGGCATAAACCCTGAGGCATGAAACTCAGGTGCCAACAGTTAGAAGTTGGGTTGCTACACTCTCGTGGTATGAACAAGGACCACTAGAAGCATCTGTTGCGGCATGCAGTAATACCACGACTTCTGACAAACTCCCCAGCCAATAGCTGTTTGTTCTACTAGACTGTACAACATGAGCTTTTCTGTGTCCTTCTCTTCTCACCATGAACATGGGCAGAATCTACAGAGCATTTAGATGCCAAGCTGTTGCTCTTGCCCCTAAGAAATGCCCCTATGGCAGCCCCCACAAATCAATAAGAACCAAATCTTCACTTCCACTCATCAGGGTGTATCGGGTGTCACTAGAGCTGCCTCCAGGTGATTAAAAGGAAATCCTCCTGGTTTTATGAAAAGTTTTCACTCCACAGTAGGCACTGATTATTCTGAGCATCAGTAGTAGGGCAACAGAGGAGTCAGAAAAATGTTCTCTAGTTACTCATCTGACATTCTAGTGAGAGAAGGGGAGGATTCTGACCTCCCTTACTTTTTCTTAACATTCAACAGGAAGTACAAACTTGGGATTCAAGAGGAAATCTAACTAGAATTTCCTTTTACTTTTCTTGAAATACAAGAGAAAGTCTCTCCCTCCCAATGGAAATATGGCTGTTGAAAAAAGCCAGTAAATTGGCTAACTTAATAAAGAGGCTTTAAATTAGGCAGGATAGTTGCGGGTGTTTCCCATTCTCCCTTGATGCTGATGGGCAGCGTGCTGCGTGGAACAGGTCCTGACAATCTTGACATACACAGCCTGTTTCTGCCAGGCTCATCTGTTTTATGACAAAGAAGACTCTATAGATGGAAATGCTGCAGGACTTGAGTATCATTTAAAGATTACTTTTTCTCAAGGATTCCCTAAACATTGATTACCTCCTATCATTTAGCTTGTTCGCTAAATGTAAACATTTTAAATTTAATTCTTGAGAAGTGATCTATATTTGCTCAATTATTCGACAAATATTTGTGAAGCATGCCTTCCATGGCACATACTACACCAAGTAAATATTACAGGTGAAGATTTCTGCTTCTGTGAAATTTGAATTGTTGCAAAGGGAGTTAGATAGCAAGCAGGAACATTGTTGAGAAAGTCACCATGGAAGAAGTTCTATACATTAAAGAAATATTCTATATGTTAAAGAAAAGATATAGGGCAGGGGCAGCCCTAGGAGAGAATTTTCAAGAGAGGCCTCCCTGGAAAAGTGACATTTACATACAGACTTGAGGGAAGTAAGGACACATTTCAGTGTCTAGCACATTTTTATGAGTAGCAGTAAATGTATAAAACTTCCCTAGGGAAGCCTATATGCTAGTGAAGGAGCTCAGTCTTAAATACATAAACCAGTAGGGATTAGGTAATGTTAAGGAATGAAGCATGTGAAGAAGGAAAATAAAGCACAATAATCAATACAGCAGTCTACAAATTCTTTCTGGAAAGCACCAGATCATACAATATTTTAAATATTTTGATATCTTCTAACATGGAATGAGCTTTGCCATTATAATGTAAAATCAGTCATAGGCAATAAGTTAATAATGGGCATGTTTTTATTCTGATAAATCTTTATTTGATAAAACTAAGCAATAATTGTTCCATGAACCATGTTTTCTGTCACACAGTCATGGGAAGCTTTGAGGATATATTTTTTTCAGGGAACTGTGTTAGAAGAAAAAGAACTAAGGAAAAGATAACCCAAGCAAAAGGAGTCACAGGTCTTGAGGACTTTAGATAGCAGCTTGATTGGCAAGGATCCACCTTGAAGTTAGGTGAGAAAAAGAAAAAAAAATAGGAAACTGTATCCAAATACGTGGCAGACTATGTTATTGGGCATAATTATTTGCTCCTGTTTGTATACACATTCTTAGCTTCGTTCTCTAAAGGAGTATAGTATATTTCCTTAGCACCAACTTGGTATTTAGTCATGGAACTTTCTCTGATCAGTAGAACAAGGTAAAGTGATAATATGCCAGTTCTGAGTACAGGCTTTAAGGGACTGCCTGTTTCTGCTCTTTGTCTTACATATTTTCATTTATAGAAGCAGAATCATCCAACCATCAAACCTAGTTGAGTCCAGCCTAGATCAGTGAACTTCTAGGCAAGATACAGATACATAATAAAAATAAATATTGATGTAAGTCACTGGGTTCAAAAGTCATTTGTGGTATGCAAACAGTTAAGTGACACAAACAAGTATGTAAGGGCCATATCAAGGTGACCTTGTGGCCATGGTAAATACTTTGATCTTATTCTATGAGAAGGAAAACCACATGAAATTTGGGAATAGAGGTAAGGCAAGACTTGATTCATGTTCTAGATAGGTTACTGTAGGACAGTGGTGGTGAGCCTATGGCACATGGGCCACAGCAGGCTATTTGTTGTCACTGAAATTTCTACAAGGTTCACCTTCACAGCTATAGGAAATTGAGGGCAAAGAAAGTAGACTGAAATATGGAGACTAGTTAAGATTTTTTAAAAATTATCAGATGATAGCTAAAGCTAAAGAAGTAAAGGAGGACAGAAATTATTTGGGGAAGGGAGTGAGGGGGGATGAGAAAGCACAAGAGAGCAAGATTGATATCTAGTACCTCTTCCTCTTCTTATAAGCACATCAGTTCTATTGGATTAGGGCCCAACTCTATGATCTCATTTAACATAAATTGCTTCTTTAAAGGCTCTGTCTCGAGGTAAGATCACTTTGGGGGTTAAAGGAATGCAATTCTCTGCATAATAGCTAACTTTGTTTATCTAAATTTTCTTTTAATTTTAAAAAGAATAAAGCCAAACAAAATAAAACAGAATAAAGTCAATCAAAACGAAATGGTAAAAGTGATACAGGACTTCAAAGCAACATAATAGGAAACCAACAAAAGCTACCGTAATATATCTTGTTATCTTTGAAATAGCTGTCCATGCCATAAGATGTAATAAAATCAAACAAAACAGAATTTAAAAAAAACAAAATAACGAAAATGATACAGAACTTTAAAACATGATAATATGGAATTAACAATGGCTACCACCTTCAGAGGGAAATCCTCTACAGTTGCTAAACTGCATATTGTTGCTAAACTGCAAATGCATGCTCAGACCATTGACCATTGGCAAAGTCAATCAAATACTAAACATCACAACCATTAAGTTGTTTTTTCCTAGCTCAGTAGCTCTCATCCCAGCCAGTGTTTCTTTTGATCAGCTGGTTGCTTACAAGGGGAGGGGGGCTCAGTTCTTCTTGTCACCCAGTTCACAAACTGACAGCTCACAGGAAGGGTTTGGTTTCTTGTTTCTCTTTCCTACAACCTGTGACTTCCACTGGCTCACAGGAAGGGACTAGCTTCTTGTTTCTTCTCCTCATGGCCCTCAACTGCCACTGACTCACAGGAAGTTGGCTTCTTGTTTTTCCTCCCCATGGCCCATAACTGTCACTGGGTCACAGGGAGGGGTTGGCTTCTTGTTTTTCTTTCTGGCAGTCTGCAAATGCTGCTGACTCACAGGAAGGGAGTGGCTTGCTAACTTTGTTTTTAAAAACTTAACATTCTTTTATAATGGACTAAAGCAGTTTAAGTCCTACTCCAGTTAGTATCAACTTCTTTGTTCTTTTCACATCAATACTTATGGAAATGCTGTATATAATGCATACCCTATTCTCAACTTTTCAATTTCCATTTCTTTTCTACCACCCAACTAAACTCCCCTTAGCATCAGCACAGACTACCAACAAATGAATCCCCATTTCTTTTTCCTTTCTTTGTTTTCAAAACTACTATTCAGATTAGACACTGAGATCCTTGTTGAAACATCATCTTCTGCAGGTCAAAATGACCTTGCATAACCCCCTTTTCCATCAGCTTCTTTGCAATTTCCTGTGCTGGCACTTCTGTTTCACCATCAGATGCTGGGATGGCTCACAACATTGGGTCACACCTGCTGTTCTTTTCTAGCACTATCTGGTCCCAGGTGACCTCATTTAGTTTTCATAACTTCACATAAAATTTATAATTTATAAACTCCTTAATGTATGTATTCAACTGTGACATTTCTATTTCATTCAGATTTTTGTTGTGTCTAACTGTAGCCTTGATTTCTCCAGTTAAATGTTAAAGACTTCTCAAGTTCATCAAGTCTAAAACAGAATTGTGGATTCAGTCCTACATGTACATGAAACCACCTAATGTCATAAGTCATCATTAGTGTTCAACAAAAACTATTTCAACAAAACTAGTTCAACAAAAACTAGTTCAACAAAAACTAATTTTAAAAAGAGAAATAACCATAAGTAAACAGTAGTTTTGAATACCCATAAAGTCATTATGCAGTTTTAGCCAATTACAAGTCTGCTTTCAGTTAAAAAAAGTGCCAAGAGCCAACCACAGAAATGAATCAGAATGCAAGTTTAATTGGAGAGTCCCGGCCAGCGGCCAATTTAAAGACTATTTTGAGAGCTGGTTGAACTCCATATTGAAACCCTGTTTGATTCACCTTAGGATTTGCTGCCATCCCAACAAGTAGAATTGTCTCCTCTGCGTCAGGCTTAAAATGTCCCTGCTGTGTTTTAAAGTTATTCTCAACTCTCCTAGAGTTGAAGAAAATTAAGAAAATTCAACAATCGATTGGAAGCTGTGCAATTTGCAGAGCCTAGTGCAAAATAAAATCTGGGCCCTTTGTTCAAAATGCAGGAAGAAAGTGTTGGTAAAAGTATTAAGACACAAACTTTTTCCTTTCTGCTAAGATCTCCTTATTGGCAAATTTCTCCTGGTGTTTTCTATGAACTTTTGATGTCACTCTTCTTCAGGCAGAGAGTACAAGGTGAGCAGAGACCTTGCAGACACCTGGAACACCAGCCCTTGACCTGTTGGTCACCTTTTTCTAGGTTCTTTGCTCCAGCCATGATTCTTGGGCAGCCTGAGGGATCCCAATGTGTCCCAGTGGATTGGGAGGGGAGTTAGGCACTGTCTTAGTTACTTTTTACTCATCGCTGAGACAAAATACCTGATGCCCAAAGTTGGGAAAGGAAAGGTTTATTTCTTACAGTTTTTGGAAGTTTCAGTCCATACTCAGTTGGCTCCAAGGCAGGGTGGCATGGTGGGGCCACAGTTCATGGTGGCTGCAAATGGTAAGGCGGAAACTTGCAAGAGAGAGACACACCTTCCTGCCATTACATCACATCCTGGCTCCATCCTTAGGAGGGTGCAGCACTGACACCACCAATCCAAGCACTAGACAATGAGCCAATCTTAAATGCACAATGCAAATACATGAGGCCTGGGGGCCACCAACATATACCATGACAATCCACCCCTAGCCCCCAGAGACTCATGCACAACATTTATACAAAAGACATTTAGTCCATCTCCAAAAGTTGCCAAAGTCCTAACATTTTCAGCATTGCTGAGAAGTCCAAGTCCCAAGTCTCCTCCAATATCTATGGCAAACTCTTAACTGTAACCCCCTGTACAAGTGAAACAATGTTAAGCATTTCTGAAATGCAAAGGCACAAAATAAACATTACCATTCAAAAAGTTACAAATGGGGGAGTATAAAGCATTGGGAACAAAGCAAGTCCAACATCCAGCAGGGCGAACAGTAAGTCCTAGAGTTCCGTGCTCAGCATTTGAAGCAATCTGGTTGCAAGCTCCAAAAGGCTTGGCTGATTCCACCCCCATGGCACTTCCAGGGATTTCAGCTCCCCCAGCATTTCTCTTAAACCCTCTCTGCTCAGTTTTTGCAGCTTTCCTTGGATGATCCACATTCTTGGCTTTTCCAAACTTCTGGAATCTCCACTGCACCTTTGGCTTCACACTTATATCTTTAAAAATTGCCCTCTCAGGGGCACACTGCTTGGCCTCCCAGGCCCTATGCAATCGAGGTGGAAGCCTTCTTAACCTCAGAATTTGTGCATTTCCCTTGCACCTAAAATCAGCACCATGTGGATGATGCCAAAGTCTGGTGCCAGCTGGAACAGTAGCCAGGCTTTTCTCTCTCTTGGCTATAGGGGTCCAGTGCCTGGATTGCTAGGCTCTGTTTATCTGATTGTGAAGAAAAGCTTTTTGTATGTTGCCGCCATTCTGGAACTTCATGTGGCTGCCGCCATTCTGGAGCATGATGCTCTGAAGCTTTCTCATCTGAGAAAATTCTTTCACTTTTGCAGTTTTGGGGCTGCAAAGGGTGTAGACCCACTGCTTTCTGGGATGCCTGGTGCCATCTTTTTTATTTCTCTGTTTCTTCTCAGCAATCAAAGTCTCAGCACTGTCTTTGCAATCCACAGCTTTACTGGAGTTTTCCTTCTGGCCAAACTCACAGTGTTTTAAATTATCCTGCTGGGTTCTTTGTTCTTGATTTGCAACATAGATCTGGCTAAAAGCCCCCAACAATAGCCATGCCTTGACTCAACATTTGACTGCCTTGAAATTTCCTTTGCCAGATTAATCAGTCCATTACCCTTAATCTCAGTCTCAGGTAAAGTCTCTGGGCATGAGAGAAATGCAGACAAACTTTCTGCCAAGCCATAACACACATTATAGGGAGTCCAATAGCAAATGCAGTCCTTCTTCCCAGCAGAAACCTCGCAAGCCTGGTCTTAACTATCAGGCTTTCTATCAGCCTTCTGGTCTCCTGAGCTCTGACCAGAATCTCCTCTACAGAACAACCTAAGTTGCTCCAGCTCTGTGCATCCAGGCAACATGTCCAAACCTTTCCAAACTCGGCCCACAAGCCACTTCCAAAGCCTCTTGAAAAACATGGTCAGGTATAGTCACAGCAATGACCCCATTCCTCTGTACCAAATTCTGTCTTAGTTACTTTTTACTCATCACTGAGACAAAATACCTGATGCCCAAAGTTGGGAAAGAAAAGGTTTATTTCTTACAGTTTTTGGAGGTTTCAATCCATACTCAGTTGGCTCCAAGGCAGGGTGGCATGGCGGGGCCGCAGCACATGGTGGCTGCAAATGGCAAGGCGGAAACTGGCAAGAGAGAGACATACCTTCCTGCCATTACATCACATCCTGGCTCCACCCCTAGGAGGGTGTATCACTGACACCACCAATCCAAGCACTAGACAATGAGCCAATCACAAATGCACAATGCAAATACATGAGGCCTGGGGGCCACCGACATAAACCATGACTGGCACCTTGTTCATATATGAGTAAGAATTCTCTTTGTGACACTGCTAACCCAGGGTGTATAGAGCCACTCCAATCCCTATTTGAAGATTCTGCAGAGTGCAGGCTTCACTAATCCCAACCTTCTCTCTGCTATCACCAAGTAGCCAGAGGCATAGAGGACAGTGGCAAAGCATGGGCTTCCCCAGCTGACTCAATTCTGCCTGTTGGTTGAAAGTAGCCATGGTATAGGAAAGGTAAGGAGAAAATATGGGGACCTGAGATTTGAAGAGGCTCCACAGCTGCCAAAACCCATCCCAGTGAGACGAGAAGGTAGCAGGTGGTCATCCCAAGCCACCCTGCCCGCAATCTCTGTTATCCCATCGGCTTCACTTACAAAATACAAACTCAGATTCAAAGATAAAAGTATTAATTATTTTGACACTAACCGTGGCACTTAGCACCTCTAGCCTAGGACCTTTGGAGACAGGAGCCCAGCATTGTCATGTTGGTGAAGCTGACCCTGGTGGATTTGCTGGTGACATCCGGTACCCTGATCTTGGCTTGCCTTGCAGAGTTGTGTGCGCCTGCCAGCTCCGACTCTCATCCAACATATACAATCTTATTTTCACAAAAGATCTTTCTACCTTTGTAAGAGGAAAAAATAGGCAAGGCATTTTAACAACTTTAAAAACAGTATATCTTTTATTTCATGGATTTATAAACATCACACAGAACAGTACTAGAGGAATAAAAATGACTTAATTTGGAGTCTTCTTCTAAGCAGTGCCATTCTAATCAGAATGTAATTAAGGCATTGCTCCAAGCAGTCTTGGCTTGGTTCAGTGAGCTTAGACAGATACGGCTCTCGGAGGCCACTCTAGCCCAGACTGGATTAACCATCATCAAATCTGCACAGAGACTGGTTTCCTTCTCTGTTTTGTGGCTTCATTTCTTTTATCAGTATTATTGTTCAAATCCTACTCAGCAGGCCCCACTGTCATCTCTACGATCACTCACTGCACACGTTTACATTGTTACAATGTTCGTGCACATTTACACAGTTATAATGTTTGCAATATTTTTTGAATGATAATTTTTGTGGTGGTACATATTTGAAAAATCTAATTAAAAACTTAAATTTAACAAATAACTTTTGGGTTTAACAGTTTTGCACATATGGTCTCATAGTTTTAATCTTTTTTTGATGCCATGTTATTGCTTTCTTTGTGTGATGATTAGGAATAATCTATCAAATTTTACTTTTATAATTATATATAGCCATATATATAGTACTTATATATGCTATTATTGAATGCTTATTATTGCCAACCACAGTTAAACTCATTTTGTCTTCCTAACCATCCTGAAAAGTAAATATTCTCATCACTGTTTTTCTACACAAGAAGAAAAAAGTTTAAAAGTGATTGAACAATTTGCTTAAATTCATACAACTAGCAGGTGGCAGCACTAATTGAGACCTTACTGTGAGTCAAGTACCATACTAAGTACTCTATTTAGGCTATCTCCTGTAATTCTTACAACTACCCTTTGTGATGTAGTATTACTATTGTTATTTTACAGATAAAAGAATTTGAGATTGGAAAAGTTGATTTCCTCAAGAGTACACCTTTATACTACTAGATAAAAGAACTAGAATTTTATACTATAGGCATTTGGACACCTAAGCTTATGTTTTCATTAACTACACTATTTGCAGAATTTTACATTTCATAAAAATGTCTAGAATAATATTTTTCCCCCCACATTCCTCCACAAACTTTATTTCCCAACATCAGTAAGTGCAGAGTGTCCTCCCTTCCATTTGAAACCTTGTGGGCATTATGACCACCTTGACGAATAGCAGTCTGGTAGGAGGGGTGTGGCACATCATTCAGGAATGGGTTACTAGAATCACTCCTGGCTCTCTCTTTTAGGATACACTACTTATCCTTCCAGTTCAGCTACTGTGGAAGGCAGAATAATAACTTCCCAAAGATGCCAGTGTCCTAATCCCAGAGACCTGTGAATGAATATATTATATTACGTGGCAAAAGCAACTTGGCAAATGCGACTAAATCAAAGTCCCAACATGTGGAAAGGGGCAGAAAGTTCAGAGGCAGAAGGAAAAGTGATTGTAGAAGAAAGGCACAGAGAAACGCACCTGAGGATATAGGAAGGAGTCCATGAGAGCAAGGAATGTAGCAGCCTCCCCAAACTGGAAAAAGACAACTGATTATTCCCTAGAACTTCATAGCTCAAGGGAATGAAGCATAGCTTGGTGACAGCTGGCTTGTAACCCATATTATACTTCAGTACTATAGAACTATAAAATGATGAATTAAGTGGTCTTAATTCACTAAATTTGTGGCAATTTTAGAAAACTAATATAGCCCATATGCTGTGTAGGAAGCCCAGGCCACTCAACTGACAACTTTAGCTAAGACCTCAGCCTACATCTGGTATCATTTGCTAGAAAGTGAATGAGCTTCCAATAAGTCCAGCCCTCAGCCCCTGCTGGACCTGCTCAAATGATCGTCAGGTCTACCCAAACAAATGGTTCCGATGTACTGATGAAATAGTGGACGCTTTCCAGCCTGAGACTTAATTGTTACTTACTGTGTTTCATGATCACAAATTACAATAGGCCTTAACCTGTTCTTAACTGCTGAGGATTTTCTCCCCTGTAAGAGCATCCAGACTGCTTTTAAGAACAAGATGCTTGCATACTGTGAGCTCTGCATTAGGATGGACAGACAGAGAGGCACCTTTAAGCTAAATGAATAAAGCATCTCCACAATCCTGTGCTAATCTCTACTGAGTATAGGACTATGGCAAACATCAAAGCTTCTCTTTGGAAGATTCCCAAGCTTTGTGCAAATAATTGAGAATGCTGATGAACATGAAGAACGTGCAAAAAATTGTGGGCCAGTCTCTAATGAGCACTGGTACATAGACCCACACTTCACTTCGTTGTGGAACAAAGAAATCATCAGAGAGGTACACCGATCATTAGTTTCAGCAGTATATATGTTTTTGCAATTTTGCTCCTTAAGGAAAATAATATTGTCTTGCATCTTTACATGCTTTATGTATGGTATCATCCACCTGAAACTTAGATTTTGCTCGCTGTTACAATGAGGTATTTATGCTATACCTCTTGCCTACATCCGTTGTTTTCATGTATTTGCTTGTTTGTTCATGGTACTGGGTACTGAACCTAGGGTACTGCACATTATAGGCAAGCACTCTAGCACTCAGCTATGCCCCAGTCCTTTCTGTTTTTTTTTTTTAATCGGTACGGGGGATAGAACTCAGGACCCCCTGCTTATGCCGCTGAGCTAAATCCCCAGCCCCGTCCTTTCTGATTATTTTTGTTTTGTTTTGTTTTGTTTTGTTTTTGGACAGTCTTACTTACTAGTTACATTTGCTGACCTTGATCTTGAGATCTTCCTGCCTCCTTTTCCTGACTGCCTCATCCTTGTATAGGTGTGTACCACCACACTCAGCTAAATAGGTTATGTTTTACCAAACTGGTAAATTTAAAATTATATATGATTGTGCTTTTCCCAGATTATGAAAGCAGTAAGGATTGGGACAATCTTTTTCCTCTTTCTCTGAATTACCTGTTTTACATCCCTGCTTCTTTTTCTATTGAGTTTTATTTCTCATGAATTCCCATGTTTTCCTTAAAATTCTGCATCATAATTTGTTTTATTATATGCTTTTCAGAAGCCCTTTCCAAATCTTGGAGTGTCTGTTTATTTAGTTTATGATCTCTTTTGTGTAAAACTTATATTGAAATGTGAATAGTCTGCTATAACAATACTTCCATAAATAACATATACATGTGTTTATTACTTAGCCTATCTCAAAGTTATAAATAGGAATGCTTACTTTTGTTCTAGAGTTTTCATGTTACTTTCCCAATTGGAATTTAATTTCTCACAGTATGTAATTTGAAGTGGGGATTTAATTTAATTTTTCCCATAGGAATACATTATTTCTCAGCAGTAATGATTGAATAATCATAATCTAATTTTTAGGGGTATCTTTAATAAATATGATTTGGAAATATACAATAATAACTCCATGACTTTATATAACACATTGTCTCTGTCTATAATGTCTTTTTGCTACTTTGTTGACTTACAAATACTCTATTCTTATATTAGGTCCTACTTTTAATGTCACTTCCTTTATAAGGAACACTCATATTTCTATCTCCTTCTATGTTGATTTCAAACTTCATTACAACATGTGTTACACCAGTGATATTTGTCTGGAAAGAGGTTTTACTGCCAACACTAACCTTTTTTGAGGGTAACACATTGTCCTGTTATTCTGTTCTGTCAAGCACCTTGTAGCTATTTAATAAGATTATCTAAAGGAATAAATTAATGAGTGAATCTTCAAAACAGAACAGCTTGAATGACACGTGGTAGATCTGAATAATTCATCTTCCTATCTCTGATTTATCCTCCCCCCTTGTTTTCCTGACTTTCTGTAGAAATTTCATTGCATAGTTTTATGCAATGAAAAGCACTTTTCTTTTAAAATTGCTATTTAAGTCTATAACTGTAGTGATGTTATTTTATTTGTTAAACTTTTTTTTCATTTCTGCTTTTTAAGAATAAATGATGACTAAAAACTAAATTTCAGTCTCACTTACATGGTGGCCCTGCTTAACCAAAAACTGCAAAGACTGCTAAGGAAAGCTATAAACTCTAAGCAAGTTGTTATTTCATACACAGAGGTAAAATCTAAAAAAGCATATCAGAGATTGTAAACACTCACTTTTGTATTTGGGATATTCAGTGTTCCTCTGTAATGGTAATAAACATGTGCTTTATCACACACCTTACTCATGAGGTGTTACAAGCTCTACCAATCATGCAAGGAATAAGGAACATAACTAATTTTTAATGTGCTTTCTATCAAAGCGTACACATCCAGTGATGCAGAGGAGGTATCAGCATTGTTAATGTGATCCTGGAGTTGCCGTAGTATTAGTTTCTGATATTATTTGCGAATAGCCAGATTTAGTTTAGCAATGTAAGCACCTCCCTGGCAAGTGCAAGGTTGTGAGTTCTATCTCTGGTACCAAAAACAAAACAAAACAAAAGAACCCCCCCCCCAAAGCAGGCCATATATTATTGATATTGTTTTCACTTACAGTAAAGCTTCAAATGTTTAGTATGCAGTCCTTTTTCATTGCTGCTGAATTTGTCATTGAATAAACTCCTACTGATAGACGCAGTCATCCATTTCAAACTCAAAAGAGTAAAAAACAGAAAAAAAAAAGTCATAGTCTTCAGAATTTCATACTCAGCCAGTTGTTTTGATGGCAAGACCTACCTTATCTCATAATGTGGAAGATTGCTTACAGGTCTCCAGTTGCTTACAGGTCAGCAAATCGTGCGTGGTTATTTTGTTTTGCTGAACATCTTGGCTACAGCCTATTCTACACTATGTCTCCACTAAGGCAAAGTTTGTCTCTAATTTCTCTAATTCACTTAAGGAGAGAATGACCACTTTCAAAAATTCACTCGTATTAGGCGTTAAAGCCATCAACATCCTGAGCTTTTCTCTTGAGCCTTCTCTTCCTTACCCTTAGAAATATCCTGTTATCATTAGCTTTCCAAGATGTTTAGTTTACACAAGTCCTAAAATCAAGCCTTCCAATTCCTGACCTGGTTACTTTACTAGATCCTTCAGCTTTTCATTCTTGCTCCTTAACTTTTTTTCTGGTTAATTTCTTTTTTGAAAGCTCTGTCTCTACTCTTATGCTTCTGTCCCATTACACACATAAAATTTTTAACTTTCTTCCCAATCCCAGCCATATGGATTTCTAATATTCTCATTTGTCTCTAGTTCATTTCCTTAAACAAAAGTCTGTTTTATCTCAAATGTGTGTTTTAAGTCCCAAATTTACATTTAGGGGGCATAAATAACTCTTATCTACAACCTCTGTCAGACTCTTCCTTTCCTTAGAGTTCAGTTTCCTTGTCTGCAAAGTGAGGTGGACGGAAGAGGTCTGTGAGGCCTTTCTTTTGGCACAGACAGCATGATATTTTGGATCCAAGATCTGTTCTCTTTGGTACACCTCAGCTCCTTAGGGGCTATTTCCCACACACTGGGCTCTCTATGTTACATGCAATGTCTCGGGCACATTCAATATTAAAAAGGGTTATGAGAAAAAAGAACCAGCAGTTCTAGCATCCCAGATGCAGGTGTGTGAGCACACTCAGACCTGGCTAGGAGAATAGAAAGCAGCAAGAGAACATGGGGCTAGGCCAAAGATGTAGCTCAGAACCACATCGCTTGTCTAACAAGCATGAGGCCCTGAGTTTGATTTATGGTACAAAAAAAAAAGCACATAAAGTTGATAAAAAGTGAAGTGAAATAAGAGATCCAGGTTGAAGAGTCTTTGTGATACCCTGCCACTCCCAAATATAACAACCAAAAGGAACTCAGCCAGTACCAGGACTTTGGGGAGGGAACTCATGAAAAGGAGAAGCGTTTAGAATTCATTCATCAGGAAAAAAATAATTTAGATAGCTTATTACTTTCAGAAGGTATTTCCTCAAATAGTGAGCCTAGAATTCAGCCACAAAGGGACAGGTTACTGCAAGATCTGCCAATAGATGGAGGGGAGGCTGTAGGCGTGTGTAATACAGAATCATATGTGAGCCCAAATTCCTTGTCCTTTTGTTATCTCCAATGTAAAAATCACCAACAGCATAATTTCTAAAGGCAGTGAGCAGAAGTAAGTGGAATTTATTTTTTGCTAAGGTATTAGGCTGCCACTCACTTATTAGATTGCTAATTCCATTATTAGATTATTATGTCATCCAGTTACCATAAGAAATACAATTATATTCCTTCCCTTCTGTGTGGTAGAAGGCATACCAGAGCTGCAAATGGTCAGTTTGAGAAGACCCATTCCTTCTGAACAAGTGGAATTCTGGCAAAGCATTTTCCATCTGCTGAAAAGAAAACCAGTAAGCTTTACACTATCTAGAAGTTTGCTTTATTGCACTTTTTCATTTTTCAAGTAAATGAATGAACTTTTTTCTCTTCATTCACTCATGTATGTACTGCAACACTTCTAGAAAATGGGTGATAGATTATTGGATTAAGACAAATTTAAAGTTAAAGATTATAAATTTCTCTACACAAGTAAGGTAGCTGTTATTCTCACAGTATATCCATTTAGTAAGAGCACATGGAGGTGACTGAGTTGAAACTAATCACATAAAGCAAGACATGAAGTTGGTGTATAAACCCAGGCCTCCTGATTTAACATACTGAGCTTTTCTCTTGATAGTTCCTTTTTTATCCTTAGAAATTTCCTGTTATCATTAGCATTCCAAGGTGCTCAGTTTACATAATTTCTAAAATCAAACCTTCTAATTCCTGACCTAGATACTCTATCAAACCCTTTAGCTTTTCATGTTTTGCTCCTTAACTTTTTTTCTGATGCATTTTCTTTTTGAAAACTCTAAGGGCTGTCATTTAGAGTACACCCCTAGCAACTTCTCCCAGGACTAGGGAAAGGATACATTTCTCACACATCCTTATCATGCATGCACTTAGAAAATTAATGATGAAGTTGCAGGGACATAATGACATAATATCAGTGCACTATATCAGCACATTCAGTGTTACAGTGATGAGAAAAAAGAACCACCGTTCTAGCATTACAGATGCAGGTGTCTGAGTACAGTCCCACCTGGCTGGAGCAACCAAGGAGAATCATTGCTGACCACTGGAAATTCATTGTCCTTTCTTCTTCCCTCCCGCTCCAAGTTTTTCTTTGTTTTTTGTTTTAGCAGTTTTAGGGTTGGTACACACAATGGTGTCATTTATATACATAACAGCAGTTCTTGGGTAGTTGTCCCTTATTGATTCCTTGATTAAAGCATTCACTATATATGAAACAGAACATCACCCCATGCAGGTCCTGTGTAAGGGGCAATTGGGAGACATTTAACAAGGCAGCAAAGACTATTGATATCAATAAATATAACAATCTAATTTCCTTTGTTTGGTATAATTAGAAGAAAGTTTCAGGTGATTGAAGTCCAGAGGAAATTAAGAAAATGAATCTTCTAAGTTCAAATAACCAAAAAAATCCCAATGAGAAAGAAGCGGTGTTGATTCCTGTTCAACTCTAAAAATAGAGCCAAGCTCCTCAGCATGTTTTCAAATGTCAAAGGGGAACGAACGCTGCAAATGCCAAAGACAACATTAACTGGTACGAGTGTCTCTCTCCCCATTGCAGTGAATTAACCCAAGATGCTTCCATTAGCCTCACCTCTGCTTGTCTCACTCCCCTGCTGCTACTCCTCTTTCCTCCCTCCCCAGGAAAATGCCTGCTGATGGCACTTCCTGGCACGAGAGCAACAGTGATATTTTCAGTGCACTTCCCCTTTTCGTACTCCCTTAACTTAGTGACCCACTGTGCTGCCCAGAGCTGCATTAACCAGGACCCACCAGCACAAGAGAAATTCCTTTCATTCATCAACAGATAAGGAGTTTTGACAAGCCTCTCTGGGGAGCAAAAGGGAGAAACACACACACACACACACACACACACACACACACACACACACACACCACTGCCCTGCAGTGCTGAGAAATACAAAAGGAAGGAGCCAAAGAAAGACCCAAGGAAGCTTTAAGGCGGTCAGGGCAGACAGGGAGTCTGCTATCAGAATTAAATGCGATGAAGTCCAGAGCCCCTCTCCTCATCCCTACCTGCTTCTTCTCAATGTCACTATCAGCCAAGGGTTTGATATAGAGCAGATCCCCAGAAGTATTCCAGTAACTCCCCAGGACCACCAGGGCAAAAACAAAAACATTCAGAGCTTGACACTTACCAGGGCAACTTGCCAAGCTTATCACATGTGAAAAGAGCTGCTGGGAGAGAATAATCGTGCTCATGTTCACAGGGCTGGGTGTTAAGTCTCTGAGAACCAAGGGCATTTTCCTTCCAGAGCAGCTTGGAAGGGCTGGGAATAGCACTTCTCTGTGAACTGCCAGAAAGGGCAATTATGCATTTTATGGAAGGAAAGGCTGGAGGAGAACTTGAAAGGTCACGGGGGTGGGGGGGCACAATTAGTCTACCTTCTTGCCTTCAAGCCTGAGGAGCACAGAATGATTCCACCTTGCAAGGAGATTTCACACATTCTTTATGCAAATCTCTTCTGCAAACCCAGCAATGAGGTGACTAGACACCAGTCTCTCCCTTCAGGCTCTATTGGAAAGAGTGTACTAACAGTAAATAGAGTGCAATCAGAGGGCTTTGTGCCTGTAGACAAGGTTGGAAGCCTCTCATGTCAGTCTTTTCTACAAGATCCTCTTAGACATCCTGTGAGGGACAGCTGTTGCCATCTCATTTTCCAGATGAGGAAACTGAGGTTCAAAGAATTTGCCCTAAGTCATGTGGCTGATTAGTGATAGAGCAGAGAGATTGAAACTTTTCTCTCAGTGCACCATTTTTTAAAAACACTTTTCATGGGACCCTTCCCTATTTCTCATTTTAGCTTTTCTTTCGGCTAAATAATCTTTCTGCCTGTAAGCATTTTTCATAGAATGATTTCAGTTTTATATCTCTTCTTTAGGTTTTCCATTTCCCTAATAAGATTTTTTCCAAATGTGATATGAAACTTCCGATGTATGTTGCTTGAGATTCAAATAAAAATGTCAGCTTCTCTATGTTGCATAATATGCCTGTGCCCTTAATCATGCTGTGATATCTTTCATTCAGTTGGAGAACTGTCCATCTGACTTTATTCCTTATCATCCTAATACTAAACCCTCACAGCCCAGACTGAATCTCGCTCCTCAGATAGGGCTTTTCATGCTCACATATACCCATATACTCATCCATTATGAAAATTCATTAAGAAGTTTTGTGAAGCTTTGAATTTTGTGCCCTATTGCTTTCCTTACCTGGAAAGCAGTCGACACAGTTTAAGATGATGACAAGAGCAGGTGACTCGGTGACCTACCTGAATAACAACCAGTTGTCTTTTTTCTTCCAAACGCACTTGGTCTATGACCTAACTCATCACACGTTAGTCAAAACCAGAATAAATTTGGCTTATGTAACACTTACATTCATTGGTCCACATCAGTGACTTCAACTTCCTTTCTATTTCTTATTTTCACATGGACCACGTCCATAATTAAACTCTTTGCTCTCACACATATTTCTTACCTTACTCCTGGTCCCCTGGAGGTGGAGAAAAGAGGAAGATTATCTTTGCAGACTTCATTTCCTGGGTTTCCCTGTCAAATGATTTTTGCTCTGCTCTTTCAAGAGTAGATGCTGACAAACATTAGAAGATAGAAGATGTTGGCTTGCTTCTTCCTTTTTCTCCTGTTAGAAAATAACTGTCTTTTTTAAACCCTAGCCCCCGCTAGTCTGTAGTCTACTCTTGCTTACACATTTCTTCCATGGTCCCTCCAGCATCTGAGGTGGTGGTGGCTTTTTGCCCTGGGCTACTTCACCAACTCCCCTTTAACCTTTTGGGTCTTTCATAATCTAGTATGAATTTAGCATAAATTCCTGGGTTGAGTCTATTCTCTTTGAAAGACCTAACTTGGTTTTGGTTTTCTTCATGGACCACTAAGTGAAGAAGTGAGTTTTGAATAACATGTTGTAAACTGTCAAGCAAAACAAAAGTGGAGTTGTGGGGTTCTATGGAATGAGCATAGTGGTTTGCTAGGGGTGCTGCAACACAACACCATGGACTGATTGATAATGTGGTATTTTGAGGGACTCGAACAGCAGAAATATATTTTCTCACAGATCTGGAAGCTGTAAGTTCAAGATCAAAGTGTCTGCAGGCTTGGTTTTCTGTGACACCTCTCTTTTCCCACTTGATCATATTTTCCCTGTCTTTACATGGTCCCATCTCAAAGCACACCAGCCTTCACATCTCACACAGAGACTTAAAATCAGTTTGCATTACGACTCATCGTAACAGCCTCATTTTAACTGAATCACCACTTTAAAGTCTTGCTTTAAAATTACATGCAAGGGGTGATCAAAGTATATGAGGAATGTTTAAAATTTTAAAAAATACTGCCATTAATCCCCCTCAAAATATGGCCACTCACTTCAAACACACTTATCCCACCATTTTTTCACTTTCAGAAGCAGTTCTGTAAGTCTTCTTTTCTGTCTGTTCATGGCTGCCTTGATGTCTTGAATCAACTCAAAAAGTTAATAGTAATTTCTGTCAAATAAAAATATTATGGTGTGTCCTCATTTACCTGATTCACTGGAGCTGGCACCTTGTAATTTCTGGCCCTTCTCTGAGGTCACAATGTCCACAAAAGGTAAACATGTTCATTTCAGAATACTGAGGCAGCCACAACAGTGCAACTAAAGACATCAATAAAGAGAATAATAAGGAATAATAAAAAGGAATACTAGGGAATATTTGGCATGCCTTTACTAAAACGATATGTGCTTGTCAATATATGCTTGAATGAGAGACGAGGTTCTTTCTTTGCCCTTAATTTTGGGTAAGACAGATGGGCCAGAAAGGGAACCATTAAAACATACCATTTATCTCAGGATAGGGTGAATCAGTGGAGAAGCTGGGGCGGAAACAGCAGATTTTCACCCTATAAAGAAAGTCAGGATCTTACCTATTAAGTCCTTTGAGCAGCGTCTTAAAAATTAAAATGAGGAAAGCATGAGTGGGATGATAATAACAGGTAGATGCAATAACATAATTTCCTGGGGCTGGACTTATATGATGGTATAGCATATCAACCTTCATGCAATTGACAGAGGAAGTTTTGTTTTAGATTTTTTAATTAACTGTGTAATATTTCTCAGTATTCATTGTGATGCTCTCTATACCTCTTTTTATAAATATTAGGAGATTGGGAGTTGGTATTTACCAATGAGCTCATGTTTTGGCTCCTCATATTTCATGTTATTGGTTTGTTTCATCTTTAAGAGAAGGTCATGTTACCCTTCCTTGGTCATCCTGTCTCTGAGCATCTCATTGTAGCCATCTCTCTTTGGACACCTGTAACCTTGAGGCCTGGGACAGTACAGCTCCCAGGAACTTGCAGCGGCTGTTTGTTGGAACATGGGAATCCATTAACAGTACAGGTCTTTCAGATTTTGTTTTCTTTGGCTTAGCCATATTGCTATGGTTAATAAAGTATTACATAGTATTAGGTCTACGTGATTGGCCCCAAATCAATAGTAAAAATAAAAAGCAAAATATAAATTTTTTGTCTTGTTGCTGTTTCTCAGCTATCTTTGTGACCTCTTTTCTTCCTACCTTGTGTCATTTGAGAAAGGTTAGAGTGACCGTTTTGTGGATTTTTGGCTCGAAGCATAAGCAACTTGTCCAATGGCATTATTTAAGGAAGACAAGTAATTGAAAAACAACATTACTAATATTCATAATCAACCTATGTGCATTTGAACATTTTGTATTTGTATCAAAAATATCCCATATTATAAGGGAAAGACTTAAGGTCCCCCAGAGAGTCATCAACATCCTTAGATGAAGCCTTTTTCTTTTTCAGGAAAAAGCTTTGGTTCAGGAATTCAAAAGTGATTTCTTTAGTATTTATTCCTATCAAGAGTAAAGGGGCCATAGAATATTCGATCAGTGCCTCTGTAGATGTATGAATAGATCTCTTCTTGTCTCATTATAACTAAGTTGTATGTATTGAAAATAGATTTTAAAATACCATATGCATCTTTCTAGCAATTAAGATTGAGAAGATTTGACTTGGGAGTTGTCTGAGTTCTTGGATTGTTTTGCGTTTCTACCTCTGAGGAGGAAATTGATTGTAAGTTATAGCAAGAGAGCACCGAGTTAGACGTAAAGAAGAACTTTGGGTGTCAGGCTGATTAAACACTGGCGCAAATTAGCAGGGAAGCTTATGGAATCGCCATCTGTGGAGAGCTTTCAAAAATAGAGTTGACAATTTTCTTCTTTGGATGATTTAGGAAGTGCCCCTCCTGGCAAAGACATGGACCAAATGGGCTCTTGAAATTCTTTTTGGTTCTCTGCTCCTAAGAGTCTTCCTCTACATTTCTGAAAAATATTTATTCCTTCAGTAGAATGTAGAGCAAAATGTCTGCAGCAAAGGGCGCGCGCGCGCGTGTGTGTGTGTGTGTGTTTGTGTATTGTGTTGTGTTTACCCATGTTCTTAGGTAGAAGTATGGGACCTTGTACAATCTTTCCAGTTGTCTGACCCCCTCACCCTACGCTTTCTCTGCTCATTTTCAAGGGCTGGCCTGCTTCTGTATCCCGCTTTCTCTGTCATTTGCTCTCACACCTTCCTTTCCCCAGCCAGCTTTATGCTCTAGCGAGATTTCTGTTCATGGAGGACTCAAAATTATCTGTTTCCAAGCCATGAGGATTTCTCCAGATTCCAGACTTGCATTCCAGTCCCCGCCAGATTCATCTACCTTAGAACTCGGCAGATTCAGCTTGACAGTTCCACATGGAGCGGCCGGCAAAAGGGTGTTTCGGCGCCCTTGCTCACTACCTCCCTTTCCATAGTTAATTTTGTAAAGCCTCAGCCCCCCACACAGTTGTTTGCACACTTCCTGCTGGGCCTTCAGGGTCTCTTCCTCTTCCTCCTACACAGAAAAGCACTCTCCCACCTGCGTGTTGTGGTCACGCCCCAAGGTCCCCCTTGGCACTGCCCTTCTTGTGGCTTCCAGTTTTGTGAGTTAATTTTCCTTTCTTCAGCTGTTCATTCTTCTTAACAATATGTTCTCCACTTTGAATAACCTTCCCACCTGACCGCAAATATGTGTCTCCACTGTGACACATATTTCTAATCGTAGTTTATCACAGAAAATTTTACTGACTCCTCCATCTTGGGTGTTAACTGACCCCTCTCCCCAGCTCTAGGATCTTCTTAGCATAATCTTCACATGATATGGAGGAGTGTAGTCTGAGGGGTGGGCCAGGGAGTCCTGGGCTGTAATGTATATTCCAACTATGAGACACCGATTACTGACTTAACTACACAGGGCCTCAGTTTCCCCAGAGTAAAAATGGGGATAAAAACAACACACCCCTCATAGTATTGAGATTGAAAACACTCAGCTAAGTGTTCTGGGGGATAAAGAGGCAAATGCAGTCAAAGGACACAAGTCACTAGTGGGGATAGTGACTGTCAAATAGCTGTAACAAGCTGTGAGCTATCACCACCACCATCACCACCATCATCACCATCACGATTAAATTTTTTTCAGGGTTTGCCATCCAGCCCAGCACTCTTCTCACTGTAAATAAGTTATTCAGTAGCAGGTGAGTTGTGAAAACTGTCAAAACAATTTGGAAAAGCAATGTTGTTAAGATTCATTGACCTTTCTTCCTGTTAGGCAGGATGATTCGCTATAGCATGTCTTTAAGTTTAATTGGTCTATTTTTAAATGACTGGCACTATTTTGCTCCTACCAAACCCACGAAAGATTGTCCTACAATGTGCTAGACATAAATTCCAATAAATCTGTTTTACTGAAAGTTACTTTTCCTTCAATCATATCCCGTAATTTCATTATACAGAAGTGTTATTGTGCAGTTTTTTGCCTTGTATTTACAGCTAGTTATCTCATTGCTTCTAAATTTCCCCCCTGAGATCTCAATTACTCCTTTATTCTTCCAAGATATTAGCCCTAAGTAGCCAAATCTGAGTTATCTTTGAATCCATTTGTCTTCAAATTGCCTCCCATTTGTTTATAACAAACTCCCAGAAATTTAAATATCATTTTATCTCATATAGTGATAATGACAATGAGAAAAATAAAACCGATAGGAACCAAAAGAGTATGAAAAAATGCATCAGTTTAGTACTTTAATAGTGTACAAAATGCTTTGTGCATCAATTACAGTGGAATTTCATCTTCCATGAAGATTGGGCTCTCAAACTAATATGATTGCCTACAGTTACATTACCCTTAAAAATCCCTGAGGAAGTGTCACATGCGATATTAACATACCATTTCTCAATAAGGCCAGAAATTTCTTTTTTCTTCTACTATTGGAACAGATCTCTGTTTCTTTGGTTGAGCTCCAGATGAAGCAGTTGGCTTGCGCTGAGGGACCATGTTGCATGAAAAATAAGTATCTTTAAACACTAGAATCCCACTCCTGCACCATCAGGTGCCCATATTAAGAGGAACAGCCATAGGGAGACAGAAGCCCGGCTGAAAACAGCCTCCATGTCACTGTCAGCTAGGGGCATGTGCTCAGGTGCTGCAGGTCTGAATGGTTCATGAGATACCATGTCTCCTCCTGCACCTCTGTTTCTTTTTTCTTCTCTGCCCCCAAGTCTGTCTCTTTCTTTTTGTGAAGTATGGAGGAATAGCCATATTGCTGAATATGTGTAAGTCCAAAAAGATTCATGATGTGCTATTAATATACCAGGTCTGAGTATCTTAACAACACAAAGAAGTAGATAACAAATACTATCTTGTTATAAGTAAAAATACATCAAAGTTCATAATAGAGCAAAGAAATATAAAAGACTCAAAAAATACAAATATGGAAAGCCCAGTTAAATTTCAGTATCAAGTAAACAATAAATAATTTTGTAAGGTCATCCCAGGTAATATTTGAGATGCACTTGTGCTGAAATTATTTTTTTTTACCTGAATTCAAATGTAACTGGGTACCCTTTGTTTTATATGGCAGTCTTTGCTCAAAAGTACAATTCAGTACCAAGTCTTCTAACTTGAATACCCTTTACATTAGCTCATGATGATATTCATGTTTTGAAAGTATTCTTCCTCACACTTTGTTTACATCTTAATAATTTACTTGTCTACATATTTATGTTTGAAATAACTTGCTTGTTTTATAAAATTAATTAAAAATAATGTATACAATATATCTCTTATTACTGTTCAAAAATAAAGATTTGATTCTTAACAAGGAATTCAATACCTCCTTCATGTATACTTTTACAAGTGAAATACCCAGCAAAGTTGTGCATACAGTAAACAAACATCTCTGTTACTCAAATGGAATGGAAAGATTTTTTTAAAGCCATATTCACACATCCCAGGTACTAGGCTTGTGCTCATTATGACATCATTAATACCCAACTAGAAGGATCTCTTGGTGTTCAGTCTTCTGAATGCACTTTGCAATAAATGGTATTGATAACATTTTATTGCTGCTCTATGCTTTGCTAGCACCAAGATGGATAGCTTCTGATCCAGAAAAATGTAATGCTTTCACAAAGCACAATGCTATTTTATTGTTACTATGCCATGTTATCTGACAGGCAATTACAGTTCTGAACTTAATATTGTTTTCCTAGAAATGGCAGTCGTGTAATGTTTACTTTGACTAATGCAGGGTTTGTAACTGACCACCTGCTAGAAGATTGTCCTGTGTAGGGGCAGTCTGAGGTAAATCATGAAAGGCTTTAACACAGTCAGTAACATGTTCTGTCAGCTATGCTAGAAAGTACAGAAGGAGAGGAAAATTAGGTAACAGAAAAAGTTCTGAAGGTTATAGATCTTTGGATTACCCTTAAAACATTCCCAAAATGCTGTGCTCTGTGGGCAGGTTATAAATTTCTGACATTCATCGAACAGCTCTAGAATTGCACCTTCAACTTGAAGTCAGATGGCCTGCAGAGGACTAGGGGAGCATTCTGGGGCTGTAACAGATGATTTTCAAACCACCACTTTTGAGAAGTTACTGCAGAGCCCCCTTTTGTTGAAGAAATTGTACCCTGAAGCAAGCACATCTAGAACACTTATGAGCTCTGATGCTTGCTAACTGGGAAATTTTCACCTTTAAGCCTCAGTTTCCTCATTCACAAAAATGAGAATCAAATTATTAATCAGGGTTGTTTCAAAGGAATTAATGTAAGTGAAAGAATAAAGTGGTTATCAAATGACAGATACCAATAAATTAAGTCATTGTTTCTATTACTATTAATCATAAGCTATATGAGTAAAGAAAACAAAACTTCTTTGTTTCATCAGCTCTCTTGTTCAACAAATGTTGAATGACTGTTGGGTGATTTTTCTAGGTGTTGGAGATCAAGACTTTGCAACCTCAGTCTGAATGTCCTCTTGCTGGGGTCTTTCCACATCCTTTCAAACCAATTGCTCCCCCATACCAGAAGCAGCAGGAGTGAACAGGCAGTAGTGTAGAATGACATTGCCTATGATTTTTATCTTGTTTTAATTCTTACACCATCTATGTGAGAATCATACTGCCTTATTAGAACTGGATCACATAGAGAAATTTAACAGCGTATCTAAGTGAACAAATGGCAAAGCTAGGGCATAAGCCTCAGTTTGCCTTTTTATGAAGTATACTCATTTAGCCACCACAGTCAGGAGAAAATGCCTAAGTACTCCAAAATGTGACATGTGGGAACAAGAGAAAGCAAGTCTTGTGTTACTTCTGTGGTCACCATGGTGGAAGGATCTTATTTTAAATCCAGCATGAGAACAGAAACGTAATTCTTTTATCAAAGTGCCATTGCACCAATTCCCTAGTTTTCTTCCATGAATATTCATTCATTAACATGTAGGTAACTAGTTCCTCTTATTGTTGGTGTGATCAAAATCAAAGGGTTAATGAACTAAGCCATCCTTACTAAAAATAATCTCTGCAAAGACCACGTGTGGTAATTCTAATGAGCATTCTATAGCAAATGTACTTATAAAGACCAACAAGAAAATAAGAAACAGAGTCAAATTAAAAACTAGTATTTTAAAAAAGCTGATCTTGGTTCACCGAGAATACTACATTTTAATCATACACTATTTCTTTCTACCAAGGATGGTATAGCAATTGATCAATGGATAGCCGCTCTTAGACATTTATGAAGCAATTGAATGCAGACTTTACTAAGGAGAAGCTTAGTCATTCAAGGGTTAGTAATGTTTCTAATCTTTAGAATGATGTTTTCAATCAATAATAAAAATAAAAAATCCCGCTTAATGACCTGTTTCTAAGGATTCCAAGCAGTTTTCATTTCCAAACTTGGTGGCACAGAAATATCGAAATGAATCTTAGTTTGAAACACCATAATATTTCATTTACCTTCTTTTTCGTGATTTAGTCCCATATTTTATAGTTCAGTGTGGAAATGCAACATGCAGTGCTCTAATGTGAAATGAAAAAGATGAGATTCCAAATGAAACAGATAATCCTGTAGCTCAGGAAAAATCTATGTTCAGGTCAGTCACAGTCTGGATCTTATGCCAAGTCCTCCTACATAGGGAGCAGCATTTGTGAAGACGGTGGAATGTCACTACCAACAAACTTACAGGAACACTTGGTCAAGACACTTTAAAAATATTATATGAAAACACAAAAAGTAAAGAAATAATGAGAGATCTCCATCCTCCCAGTCTTCTCACAAAGGATTATCTAGAGTAGCTGCCCTAGTGCCTTTCACGGTACCCTGGAGTCCAAGAGGCAAACAGTCATTTCAACACCCAACAAAATGAAGAAAAGTCATTCATTGCCAGAATAGTGATGAGGTCAACATGAAGAGAACAGTCTTTTCAATGCAGAAATTCCAAGACGAGAGACTCTCCAGCACTCGGATGTTCCGGAGCAGGAGGAGGTTTATATGTGATGCAGTGAAGGAGAAAAGGGGCATCTCATGTTCTGTGCTGAAGGTGGGGCATGCTACATACCAAGCACCAGGAAGCTCAGTGAGCATTTCTAACTTTAGTCTGGGTCAAACTATCTGGCTCTTATTTAGGTAACAACTGCGTGTTTTTAGTTGGTTTCTTTTTTCAAGTGGGCACCAATGCAAAGTTACCACCTCCAGGACCTTACATCTCAGCTTCAAAATGAAAGGACAATGACTGAGCAATACTCTGGCAACTAGAGACTTTTCGGAGAGCTGGCTAATGTCCTGAAGTTGATTGAATAGGCAAAGCCAATTCCTCTTCCTTTTTAAGCCAGCCATCCAGACAGAATGCACAGAGGCCCCTGATGTGACACACAGTGACAAGAGGAGGGGAAGAGGAGGAGGGTGATAGGGATAGGGAGAGAAGTAATTTGAAGAAGAGGGAAAACAAAATAAAATATATTATCATAAAAATGTGAAATATCAAAGAAAACTAGGAATAAAAGCATGAAACAGCTCTCATCTATCAGTGACACAGCTGGTGGCATCTCTTATTTCGGGGCTCAGCCAGTGGGCATTACTGTGCGGAATTAGTTTAGAATTTGCAGTATTGTTTAACATTGACCAATAGCTTCTGGGAAGGCTTAGAATACTTCAGGAGTCTTCAAGGAAGATGTATTTAGGAATATTTTAATCTACCCGAAGGTAAAGAAAACCAACAGAGAATGAGCTGAATTTTGCAGATTAGTAAACATACATTAAAATAATATCAAATGGTAGCAGCATAGCTTCAAAGAACATGGCATTTTGAATTGAGCAAAAAATTAACTCAATCAGTGTCTGGAAAGGCATATTATCTGCCGGCATATTAGAGTGGAGTTGAGTTTCTCTGGCAGGCAGGGAAATTTCCTCCTTCTTTTCTGCAAAGTGCTGCTGTAAAAAGAATTTCCAACTTGCTCTTACATGTTCCATGTAATCAAAAGATTCATAGGCCACACTGATTACATTCTTCCAAAAATACTGAAAAAGCACTAACTATGCAAAAATGTGTATCTAAGTTTCTCAGTGTATATACTTAAAAATAGCAAAATCACTTTGAAGAATGGTGTGCTGCTGAATTTTTTATAGATGTATTGATAAATAGTATATTAATATGTCAGAATAGATATTTAGACCACTATACCCCATGTTGTCCATATATACAATTTCATTAAAGTATAATACTGTCATCTTGAATAGACCTTCAAAAATCCTTGGCTTTGGGGCTAAGAGTCATTGATTGACCCTGATTTGATATTAGTTGGTTCCGTGGTTTTAAGTATGATTTAATCACACTAAAAGAACATACAGGACTATGAAAGGAATCCAGAAGTTGGAGTTAGAAGTCCCATATTGAAGACATAAATAGCAATAACTGAGTGTATTATACTGGATAAATCTCTCTCTCTGATACTGGGAATCGAACTCACAACCTTGCACTTGCCAGTCAGGCTCCGTGCTGCTAATCTATACCTCTGGTCCATAAATCTCTTAACAGAACCCAGTTTTGATTTCTTATCAGTAATGAGGATACTCCACAGGTAACTAAAAAGATCAAAAGAGGAAATTATCTTTTGGGAAGATGTCTAGAAAGGGAATAGCTGGGCTGAATGGGATTTCTAAATTTAGTTTTTTGAGGAATCTCTGTACTGATTGCATATTATGGTGATTGAGGCATGCACATGTTTATAGAGCTAAATCTTGAAATCAGTCTATATGTCTATTAACAAATGAATGGATAAAGAAAATGTATTTATACACAATGGAGTACTTTTTAACTGTAAAGAAAGGCAAATCTGAGTCATTTGTAGGAAAATGGGCAAACTTTTAAAAAATTATTTTATTTTAAAGAGGATAACCAAGGAAAACCTTGGTTTCCTTGGAAAACCAAGGAAAATAAAACAATTAAACCAATCCAAACAAATCAGTATAAGTGATACAGGGCTTCAAAATGATATGAAATCAGCAATAGTTACCATAATGTCTTTTGTTGTCTTCAGAATAGCTACAGATAGCTTCAGACATCATAAGAATCAAACAGAACAGAACAGAATAGAACAATAAAAACAAAACAATGAGTGAAATTAAGGAATTTAAAACAAGACAACAGTGAGTCCAAAATGGCTTCCATAATATATCTTGCTATTTTTGAAATAGCTGCTCGTGACATTGGATATAACAGCATCAAACAAAACCAAAGAGAACAAAACCCAACCCAACAACAGGACTCTAAAACAAGACTTGGGGAATCAACAATGGCCACCATCCCCAGAAGGAGATGCCCCCGATGCTATACTGCACACTGCCATCCCCTGAACAGATGGCCAGATCACTGGCCCCAGACCCACAGGGTCAGTGAAATACAAAAACACTACAAGCATCAAATTGCATTTTACCTCAGTAGATACTATTACAGCTTGATCACCTGGTCACTTATGGCGGGGGAGGGTGGGAGGATGGATTGGCTTTTTTTGTTTTGCCAGCCAGAACACCAGAAGGGGCTGGAGTCTGGCTGTCCCCTCACTGGTGTTAGCCTGTATGTGGCACTGGTTTGCAGGGGGCCTTGCTTCTTGGTGAGTCCTTGTTCTCTCCTCCCACCATCCGTGAATTGAAAATGAGCAAACTTTGAGACCATAATGCTTAGTGAAATAAATGAGATACAGAAGTTCCTCATAAGAGAAATCCTAAATATAAATAACTTGAAAGATTAAAAAAATACACAGGAAACAGAGAGGTAGATCTTCTGCAAATGTGAAAGGAATCTAGAGATCAGGGTAGCTGGGAGGAAGGGAAAAAGAAGGGTTAGTGAAAGGATTAAGTTGCAAGGTGAACACTATAAACTTCCAGGGTAAATGTACTATATATCACAAACGTGTAACATTAATAACAAAAGAGTCAAAATCGTTTAGAAAGTGTCTTCACATTAGGAACTCTAGGAAAATGACTAGTGTAATTATTAATGATAGCAATAATTTTTTTATTTAGGAAAAATGGCCCAAAGAATCTCTCTTCTCAACTTAATGTAAAAAATTCTTTGTTAAAGAAAAGAAAGAATCTATGGAAAAATTCAGGAATTATTGCTGACAATAGCACCCTTTCTATCTCTTTACGGAGATAGAAATTCAAATTTGTTTAAATAACGAAGAGTTTCTCAGTTGTCTTCACATTAAAAAGAGAAAAGTTAAAGAGGACATGTAAGCATTTTCCCCTTACACTGATATGGCAATGAGGCAGCATAATCAAATACGTTGTTTTGAGAGCCATAGCACAATATTTCAGTCTTAGAGCAGCTAAGGTCGTATTTATATATTCATTTTTGAAGCTTCCTGATCTATTAAGAGAACGTAAATGTGCCAAATTGAGGTTCACAAAAGTTTTGGTAGATTCTTGCTCTCTATTTTTATGAGGACTATTGCAATACATTGGCAAGAATACTCGGACTGTGTTTATGTCCCCTTAGCATCTCTGGGTAACCACACGCGCTGGATACAGGCTGGTTTTCCTGCCTTCTTTCAGCTGTTCCTCCCCATCCCACAAGAGTCTGGTATCCCCACACACATTACGTTTATGATGCAGCAGCCCGCTGTGAGGATGCACTGTTTACTGAGTAGCCGCCAGTCTCCTCCTCAGGATGAACAGAGAGGTCGTTTCAGAGTCTTATTCAGCCAGAATTATCTAGGTTCACCAGAGAAATTCAGTGTATGTGAGCAGCAGCATAGACGGGCTTCTATATTATCAGTCTCCACGAAGATGAAGCACTTCCTTTTATTTAAAAAAGAATTACACACACACACACACACACACACACACACACACGCCACGGCAGCCTGTGCGTTTGCCTTCTCTGAACTCATAACATTGCTTCCACATGGCCTTTTAATTATGTCACCCCAAACTAATGTTCTTTGGAAAAAGAATTTTCCCTCTGCACAGTTATTCCTGTAAGTTGGCAGATAAAGGGAACAAAGGACCCAAAACACTAATATTTGCATCCGTTCTAACTCACTCCAATGCCAAGAAATGCACTGAATCTTTAAACGGACCTCCTACATTCTCGGTAGGATGTTTTCTGTGCATGGTGATCCACAAACATTATCATTCCATGACAATGCAGTTTCATCAAGGTACGTCTCAATCCGCGGGATCCGAGTCCCACACAACAGACGGCGACTTTGGCGGCACTGCGCGCACGCTGCGTGTGTTACTTACTGGTTATATTGCGGTGGTCACACTGAGTCCCGTATGGCGCCGTATTAACGAAAGGCACGCAAGCACCTTCTGTTGAAACATCTGCGACAGGGAAATTTCAGGCATTTTTCCAGATAATTTTTGTGCTCTGGACCAAATTTTCATTAGCACGATAAAACCTGGCAAGCAGCATTGTTGTGTATGATTTTTTAATAAACTGGGACATGCCTTTGTTAAAGGAGTGAGTGAAAGGGCTCTTCAGAGACTCCTTTCCATTATAAAAAGTTCAGAAAACATATGACAGCTCACTTTTTTTTAAACTGCAAGTTTCTAGGCTTTCGTAGACATACAAATAAAATTCACAGTTTGGGATACAGAAGTAAAAATGCAGATTTCTCACGGTGGTGTTCCTTAAACACGTGTTGGTTAGGAATGCATACAACCAACAGAGAATTTATGTGTCTAATTTTTGATACTGGCTGGGAAAAAAAATCCATACAAGAGTTTTTACTTGCTTTAAGAGTCACAATGTCTCAAAATCGGGGGAAAAAAGTGGAGTTTGGACACAGGTTTATTTGTACTCATAAACAATGTGAACGTACAACTGGCATTGTTCATTTTTCTCACTCGTTGAAAAAGAGTTTTTCAATTTTCTTTCTTCACTGCCAGTAACCACCCTACTACAGTAATAAAGATTAGAAAAACTCCCTTTTGTAATTCTTTAATTCCCTGTACCCTGCTACAAACACTAATGCAAAACAAACATGCTTGGCAGTTAATATGTGCATTATCATTATGTAAATAGGCATGTTATCATTATAATTCGATGATATTGTTCTTTGTAAAGGCTTTTTCCCTTCCTAAATATATTATCCAATTTAAGTTATAATGCATATTATACCACTGGGGCCATATAAACACTCTAGATCATGAAGAATTAGGAGACTGTATACAGCAAAATGTTTACCACCTATGCACATGGTCCTCGATGCAGAAACTACCAAACAAACAGACCAATACTGCTTCCCATTGTTCATTTCCACCCCAGTGATGCACAGAAGATTTTGAGATTAATATCCTTCTTGCTGTTCAAATTGAGTACCACATTATGACATTTTATATTGACAACATTATAAGCAGAGATGATACATTTTAAATTCGATGAGATGAATGATCCAGTACTAGCACAAAATAGGCTGCACATCTGAACCTTATATGAACTAGGAACAACTCAAGTCACAGTCTGTTTGGAAATGTTACAATGTTTGCATAAATCCATTGCTTATGCATAAGCACCAGGGAACCAGAATCCTGAGGCAGGCAGTAATCTGTAAAGTTCTTGTGGCGCTTGATAAGCATGCAAGATGCATCTTACATTCTCCTTGGTGAATTGCAAAATGTTGATGTAAGAAAGCACATATAGTTAGCTGCACCTTGTATGAAAAGATCAATGCAGATTTCTTCAGTAGGGACTGAATGGGAGCATAGAAGGACTGTAAAGAAAATGCAGGACCCAATACATCATTTCATCGTTGCATGCCCCTGAAACCAAGAAAAACTCACTTTTGTGGAAATAATTTTTTAGTCTCATTGTTTTCATATTCTGTAGTTGTGAAAATTATTGAAAGCATCTCAATTTATTTTACTTTATGCATAAAGAGAGAGCGGTAAAAATAACTGATGTAAGGAAGATGATGTCCCATTACCTCATTTACTATCTCTTTTAAGGAGTAAGTGAGCTTTTAACCCTGAAGCAACTAGACAATTATAATGTTTATTCTTTGTTTGTCTAAAAATGCTGTCAATGATTTTTTTTCAAAGTCTCCTAAAGGAGAGTGCTGTTTGACACATTGCTATAACTGATAAGAGCACAAAAAGCTTAAGAATTTGATTTCTAGAAATTTAAAGCTTATTAGCATTAGAATGCCATTTACAAGATTTTATGATAAATAAATTAGGAGGTGTTTTTCATTTGCTCACTTCACACTTTAATAAGTACCTGCTTCATGGAAAACCTTCTTAATTTTTAGATATGCTCTCCAATTTTAGTTATTTTGCATAGACTGTCACTACAGGAGGACAAAACCCTACTATGACTTACAGAGATCTCAGGTATTTAACAAATATAAATAAATTTCTTGTTTGGTACAAGAAAGGATGATTTCTTATTTGCAGATGACATGCTACTGTACATAGAAGGCCCCCAAAACTCCACCAAATCACTTCTAGATTTAATAATCAAATTCAATAGGGTAGCTATATACAAAGTCAGCACTCAAAAATCAATAGTATTCCTGTACACAAGCAACAAACTCACAAGAAAGAAATTAGGGAAACCTGATCCTTCACAATAGTATCCAAAAATAAATAAATAAATAAATAAATAAATAAATAAATAAATACTTAGGAATCAGTCTAATAAAGGAAGGGAAAGATTTGTACATTGAAAATTACAGTAACTTGAAAAGAAAGCTCTAAGAGGATATCAAAAAATGGAAAGATGTCTCTTTCTCAAGGATAAGAACCAACATAGTGAAAATGGCCATACTACCAAAATTGTTATACGTATACAGTGCAATACGTATACAGTCCAAAGTATCATTAACATATCTCAAAGAATTAGAAAAAATATTCCTAAAATTAATTTGACACTACAAGAAACTTAGAATAGCAAAAACTGGGCAACAAAGACAAGGAATGGGGCATCACAATTCCTAACTTGAAATTGTATTGCAAAGCTATTGTGATAAAATAAGCATGGTATTTGAAAAAAAGAAAAACAGAGTTGAGGACCAGTGGAATACAACAGAAGACGCAGACACAACACTAAATACATTCAGCTACTTTATCTTTGACTAAGGAGCCAAACATGTACACTGGAAGAAAGACCATTTAATAAATGGTGCTGGAAAAACTGGCTTTTCACATGCTGAAGACTAAAACTAGACCCATGTCTAGCATCATTCACGTAAGTCAAAATGGGTCAAATGTCTAAATATTAAAAGGGAAACACTAAATCTACAGGAAGTGAAATTAGGTAAAAATCTTGAAGATATAGATGTAGTCAGGAATTTCATAGAAAAAAAGACCACATAGGAAATGCTATAAAGAATAAACAAATTAGATCCAATCCTTTATTAAAAAGCTTTTGTATAGCAAAATAAATCACTAACAGTGACAAAACACAATCCACAGAGTGGGAAATAATTATAGCCAGCTGTTTCTCAAAAAAAGGGCTTCTCTCTAAAATATATAATGAACTGAAAAAATTCAATCCCCCCAATTCAAAGATCCAATCCAAAAGCTGACATCTGAGATGAATACACACTTCTCAGATGAAGAATTACAAATAGCAAATAAACATGAAAAAATGTTCAACATCATTCATTATTTAAGAGATGCAGATTAAAACAATACTGAGATTATATATTTCCCCAGAAAGAATGGCTATCAAGAAATCAATCAATAACAAATGCTGGTGGGGCTGTGGAGAAAAAGAAACCATTCTCCACTGTTGGTGGAGTATAGGCTGTTGCAGCTACTATGGAAATCAGCATAGAGATGCCTCATGAAACTAGGACTAGAGGTCTCATTTGACCCAGCTATTCCCCTGCTGGGGATATTTTCCCTGAAGAGTTAAAAAACCATCATACCACAGCAATACATGTGTAACTATGTTGATAGCAGCACAGCAACTCTTGGAAACAATCTAAATGCCCATCAACCACAGAAGAGATAAAAAGGAGTGACATTTTTATACACTGGAGCACTACTCAGCCATAAAGAAGGACAAACTTGAGATTTTTATAGGTAAGTGGAAGCAATTACAGACTATACTCATAAGTGAAATAAATCAGACTTATATGTGTAAATATCATATTGTCTCTTCAAAGGCTAACTAAGATCCAAAATGTACAACAGATGTTGTAAAATGAAAGGAAACTCTTTAAAAGCAAAGAATAACTGGGATGGAGGAAAGGAGAAAAGAAGAAAGGAAAAAGAAATATATATATGTATTATATATATATATATAATACAATTAAGACAGTAATACTAGAAATTTCTCTTAGTTCAATTAGTTAGTTCTTTAGTTCTTAGTTGAAAAGAAAGGTTTGTGCTGATATTGTTTCATCACTTTTCATGCCTATGTTTTGTAATCTGAGCAACTACTTAGAAGACAACAACATGCAATCTATTGACCACTGTTACTCTCCTGTTATCTTGTTTTGAAATTTTTTTACAGTTGCTTTTATTGTTGTTTTTCTTTAAAGTAAAAAGTTAAAAAAATACAGTTAATTTCTCTTCTGCCATCAGATCAGGACTGTTCTGATTTGAGAGGTGGTGGTGGGCAGAGAGCGAGTGAACACTCAGTGCTAGCTCAGTGCTGTGTCAGATCTACCCCAGCCCACTGTGCTGGCTGCTGCTCCTCCTCCCTTCTCTATTCTCACTCTGTCTTTGTCTCTCTGTCTGTCTGTCTGTCTGTCTGTCTCTGTGTCTCTGTGTCTCTGTGCCTAATTTCTAGATGTTTTAGTTGGCTAGTGAAATACCACAGAATAGATGACTTCAACAACAGAAATTAATATTTTCACAGTTCTGGAGCCTGGAAGTCCAATATGAAGGTGTCAGTAGGGTTAATCTCTGGTGAGGCCTCGCTTTCTGATTTGTGGACAACCCTTCTTTCTGTGCCCTCACACTGCCCTTCTTCTGTGCAGATGGAAAGAGACAGAGGAGGTATTGATCGATAGATTAATTTATGGTGTCTGTACCTCTTATAAGGATGCCAGTCCTATCAGACTAGAGCCCCACTCCAACCTCATTCAACTGCATTCAACTGCCTTTATAAAGACCCTACTTCCAAACACAGTCACATTGGGAGTTAGAGCCTCAGCATATGAACTTTAATGGGACACAGTTCAGGCAAGGACACTAATCATCAATCATATCACAACCAAACCTGCTTCTTTCCCATAGCTCTCCCTGGCTCTCAAGTCTGGATAGTTAACGGTTTTAAATTAAGCCACAAGTCCAGGGACATTTTGTATGTCTACATTTGCAAGCTTGACGTTCTCCCTTCCCTGGGACCATGGGTGTAATTATGAGTTGGGATATTGTCTTGAAGAAGGTCTTCATGAGTTAGACTTGCATGGCTTAAGGTCCCAGGCCAGAATGTGACAAAATGATGAGACATCCCCTCCCTGAGAGTGAATCTACTTTTTTCATTTGCAGAAACACAAGTTGAGGTCCACGAGATTTGTAACTCAGGAGTCCACAGAAAATGGGGTTGAAGGTTGACAAAAATGTGAGAGTGGCATCTGCTTAGTCCTGATGAGGCCGAGGGAGAAGAGGTGCAGAAGTCCTGTGTCAGTGTGGCTCAGACTAAGAGCAAACTGAGAGCAGCCGCAGCTTCCAGTCACGTGGGAGCTTTTCAGGATCCTCTAAGTTGGATGCTGGCCTGTGACCTCTTCTCCTTCAGAGTCACATACCTTTCAGTCCCTTCCTGGAGGGTATGGATGAAAGCCTACCATCCTCCAGAGGGTCACACACTTGAATTTGGGATGATGTGGTTATTACCAGTAGTTTCAATTTTAAAAAATCCTGACTTCTGCCGAGACACTGGGGAGAATGATAGTCACATCCGGGAACATTTCCACAGGGGCTGAAGAAGCCCGAGCTATTTCTTTCCATGGCTTGGGATTGAGAGAAACTCTATTCACTGGGAACTTGTGAAGCAGTGTTTCTTTGCTCCAGAGGGCATTCATCAATGTTTAGAGAAAATCTGGGTCAACACTATCTGGGTGTTCTCAGGGAGGGTGACATTGGCATCCAGTGAGTAAAGGTCAAGGATGTTGTTGCGTATCTTATCAGGAACAGGACAACCCCCCTCATTAGAATTCCTCAGCCTCAGATGCCAGTAAAGCCCAGCATAGAAATCATGATGCAGAAGTTAAGAGAATGGGCTTTACCTTAAGACAGTTGCCTAGGTATTTTCTAGAACCTCTCCAAGTCTTGGCTCACTTAGCTGTAAAATAAAAGTGAAAATATATACCACTTAGTTCTTCTGTAAAGACTAATTGAGACAATATATTCAAGTATTTATTCTTAGTTTAGCACAAACCAGGTGCTAAACAAACTCTAAAGTGTTGTATGATGTGACATGTATTCAGAAAATATCATACAACTACTGCCATACATTTCTAAATAAACAAACTATCACTAATACATTGCATTTATACTACATTATAAATTCATGTGGGCCATGTGTGTGTGTGCGTGCGCGCACACACGTGTGTGTGTGTGTGTGTGTGTGTGCTGGGTTTGGGAATTATCTGATTGGCCAATTGTTCTAGAAAGTTCAACACCTCTGCTGCATGGAGGAAGGGTCTACAAATTATTAGCAGGAGCACACCAGCCTCATCTCTGGAGAGATCAGCAGACTTGAGAGCGCAGAAGCATCCAGAAAGTGAGAAGGCTAGGCCAAAGAAAGAGAAGTAGAAGCTGAGAAAAGAAAGCAGAAGGAACTCTCCAGGCAGTGGTAGTGCTTGAGAAGCCTGTGCATGAGAGAGAGGCCCAGAGAGCCCAGCAGGAGGAAAAGTGCAGGTGAGAGACCAGTGGAGGCTGGGCTTCATTCTCAAACCATTTTCCCTCCTCTGGCTACAACCTTGACATCACAGGATCCTTCTTTTTCTCACTAAAAAAGAAGTGAACCTTCTGTTAGCAAAATATGTAAAACGTTATCCATGTTCAATCAAGGCTCTTCAATAGTTTCCTTGATGGAATTGTTGAAAAGTTTCACCAACATCAAGAAGTCACTCTTTCCATCATACCTCACCCCCGGAAGGAGAGGCCACCCCCCTGACTATGTGCAAGAGGAAACTAGGGTCCTTACCAGGGTCCCAGCTGAACCACTGCCTGCCTGGAATGGAGCGTGGGCTGCCTGGTGTGTGCAGGTTAGTGTGTTGAGACACATGTTCAGCTCCAGCTGGCCCTTGAGGGAATCTTAATTGTCTTTGAAATACCATATATCGGAACCTATAAAATTCCTGAAAAATAACAGGGTTATTAGTTGAATCTAGTATTGGGATTATTGAAAAGTTAGATGGTTCTTCATGTTAATTTTCTAATCAGTACGATCATAAAATGAGTAGCTTTTAAAAGAGCTACAATATGACCATTTACAAAACTTCACTTCAGAAATTGTCTTCTTAGAGTGCCCAAGTGTGTGTGCGTGGGGGGTGTGTGTGTGTGCATAAACTCAACTTATTTCTTAACTGACGAGCTCTCCAAGAAGTAGAGGTTTTGAAAGGAAACAGAGCTTAATTCCAAGCCCACAATGGTCACAGGGCGCCTGGCTTTCCCCTAATTCCTTCAAAGTTGAGCACACTTTTCAGGAAAAGGGAAAAAATACACATGCTAGAGGAGCCCTTTATAAACAAGCCATTTAGACTTCAGAGACAATTAGCCCCCTGCCCAGTTTTAACGCCTGGGTTTTGCAGCCCGAGCCTTCTCGATAATTTACTTTTGAAATTCTCCGTCTTGCTCGCTGGCCTGGGTTAGTTCTGCACTCGTGTGTGTGTGTGTGTGTGTGTGTGTGTGTGGCTGCCTGGAGCCCGCGGGCTGCGGTGGTCAGCTAGACGAGGTATACATCAGCTCTGGCTCCAAGCATCTGCAGTATCACGGACGGTCAAGGAGGCGCCTGTTATAAAAATACACAGAGAAACACAACCGAAGGGCTGCTCTTTCTCAAAGATGAACGTAATGCATTCCTTCTGTTTAGGCTCATTTTCCAGCCTCTCACATTCTTTGTGAACAAGAGTTATAAAACAACCCTGATGCAGGCCAATTATTTTTACTTTGAAGGCCATTAATCAAGATTGACTAAGAAAATGAAGACAGCTAAGCAAAATTTCATATGTGGCTAGAGTGAGATTAAAATAAAACCAGATGGGATGGACAGAGACACTAAGCATTTTTTTTTTAAATTTTTGGACTCATGTAATAAATGTCTTTTACAAATTACAGCACTCTTATTTTCTTACAGTAAATCAAATCAGGCCGTAATGTACAAGTGGTCTCATTGCTGAAATGTCAAAAATAGAACCTGCCTTGTTCTTGTAGAGTAATTCCTCAAATCTAAAGCGGCGGTGTGGGCTAGCAGTCTATAAACCATCTACCTGTGTGCAATCAGAATTCTACCTGATGGATGTGTTTCTCATGGCCCCAGAACAAACCACACAGTGAATTCCCAGAAGTCTCACCATGAAATGATTAGACTTTTGAAGCAGAGTTGTCAAGTAGCCCAGTGTCCTATAAGTTAAGAAAAGGTGGGTTCAAGACCTGTTAAATATTCTAGATTCTTTGTCAGGAAAATGCCTGGAGAGGCCACAAATTCTCCCTACTTAGAGACTTTAAAATTGTTTTCCTTCAGATCTTTAAGGCGTGATTAGGCTAGTAGATGCATTGTTTTTATTTCATATTAATACACATCTTGAGGTGTAGATTTTATGAACAGAATAGTAAAGTATATGTGTTTCAAATGAAATTTTCCTACTGTGTTTCATGGGACTTTTTTAATAAAAACTTTGCATGGATAGCAAGGGTCTATATCTGTTACTTTGAACAGCAGCAGTATCTTCCCACAGTGAGAAAATGACTGAAAATAAACAGCTGTTTCAGGATCTCTATCAAAATACACTCCATAATCCTAAAGAATTCTTCCCCATTTAGCACTGTCAGGTTAAGAAGTCTGCTTGGGAAATGAGACTAAACTTTCTCTCCATAACACCCAATGAACCACTTCTACTATGTATTTGAAGAAGACATACATATTTCTTCAAGCAGATTCAAAATAATCTGTAAAGAAAATGAAGTACATTTTCAACTGTGGTAAGTTTTCTTGGCTCTTCTAATATTTCTGTTTTATGAAGAAGGAAATTTTGAGTTAAAAAAGACTTTTTAAAATTATTTTTTAAATTTATTTTTTATCAATATTTGTCATACATAATGTTCACATCCTTGATAGGAAGTTGGTACATGTATATAACACATCTTAAATTCCATTTTTCCAATTCCCTTTCCTTCCCCCATCTTTTGATTACTTCTTATTTGAAAAAGATCTGTCTACTTCCTATCTATCTTTTATTTTGCTTTTAAATTTCTATTTTGAGTATTTCATTTAAGTTTGCATGTCTGGTTTATTTTGATTTATTTCACTTAATGTTATGATGACTCAATACATGAGAATAAAAGATATCTATAATTTTCTTTTCAAGGCTCTAAATAAAGTAAAAAACATTTGTTCAAAATTTCTCAGAAAACAATACAAGTTACCAGGGCTGTAACTTACATAATACAATAGACTGTTATCCTGAGAAATTGTGCTTTCATTGATTTGCTTATCTATCATTTGATTACTTACTAGTTGAATCCCTTTGTAAATAAAATTTCTTGTTGATATATGAGAGCTACATGAAGAACTACTGCTGAATAAATTGACATAAATAAACATATGAAAGATATCTGTTTTTGAAAGTTCATATTTATATGTGGATTTCTTGATCAAAGACTGGCAGAAAGACTTAATATCCCTGATATGCTTACTTGTAAGTGCAAAAATAAAAGACTCTAAATATCAGCCTAATTCTAACTCATGCAGGATATTATCATGAGAATTTTCTGCATTGATTTCAAAGAGAGCAAATCTAAATTCAATATCTTTTTCAGGCCTAGCTACACTTCTCACTTCTCACTGCTCAAATTTCTCTCAGTTGCAACTTCATCCTCCAAGCATAGACCTTCCAACTCCCACATCCAAACATGAGTCTTCTGAAAGTCTTGATGGCTACTGGTCAAGGTCAGATCATGCATTCAAAGCTTTGCAAGGGGACCTGCCAATAGGGGACAGAGTGGGGTGGCAAAGATATGGCATGGTTACTAAGGTATTATCCTTCTAATCCAAGAGAGGTGTATTGGCTAGCTTTCCTCTTGCCAGGACAACCTGTCTAACACTTGACATTTCAAGGAGGACAGGTTTATTTTGGTCACCACTTCAGAGTTTTCAGTCTTGGCTCCAAGGCAAGAGCATCATGACAGAAGGGTGTCGGGGAGCAAATCTGCTCACTTTGAGGCAGCTAAGCACAGGATCAGAGTGCCAGAAAGTGGGGGCCCCAGGATCTGATACAAACCCCAAAGTCTTGTCACCATGATCTACACAGATACAACCTGACATATGCTTTTGTAATCTCCTAGACATCTCTCAGACCAATCAAGTTGACAATCAAGATTAACTGTCTCAAGGAGGAAGTCAGTCTCAAATCGGAAAATGGAACAGATGAATTTAGTTCAAAGCAGTTCAAAAATTTAGCCCAAAGCAGAACTGCTAACCTCCTCTCATCTACTCTTAATATTTCCACTTTTATTTCCATCATTCACAGTCAAGCTAAAGAAATTGAGTATAATTCTAGATTTCACTCTTTACTAATCCATTAATACATGTTACTAAATCAGCTAATAAAATATTTTTCAAGCAGGGCATAGTGGAATATTCCTGTAATCTCAGCACTCTGGAGGCTGAGGCATGAGGCTTGTTGCAAGTTCGAGACCAGCCTGGGCTACAAAGTGAGCCCAAGCCAAGCCTGAACTGCATAGTGAGACCCTGTCCCAAAAACAAAAAAAAAATCTTCCAACTCCCAGTATTTCTGTAATAGTACTCACAATTAAAATTTTAGTTTACTGGGAGTGCAGGTCAGTGGCGGTGTGTGTGGGGGCCTAGGTTTGATCCCTACTACAGCAAGCTTCTGGACTACAGCAATAACAACATTGCTCTAATATGCTCCTACCTTTCTTCTTGCCGTAGAACAAGTTAATTTACCTTTTAAGAATGAAAATGAGGCACTAACTTACCCTATTTTCGAAGACTGTCAATTGCTTCACTTTCTAATTAGAGGAACACCCCTACACCATGGCAGCGCCCCACACAAGTTTTCCTCACCTGGGCTTTGCCTACCACCCTGACATGTGGTACCTCCTTCCACTTTAACTGTCACTCAGCATACACAAGCCGTGCTGGCCCTTTCTTGCTCTGGATCAAGCCAAGTTTCTGTTTTGAGACAATTGTACTTGTTATGTCCGGTATCAGAATAATCTTTTCCAAAGTTTTGCATGGCTCTCTGCTTCCCGCTGTTCAAATCTCCATTTACATGTCACCTCCTCAGAAGGGCCACTCTAACACTCTGCCTAAACATCTCCCAGGCTCTCTCTGTCACATTACTTACTTTTTTTGTTCTTTCTCTTGTGAATGTAGCCACTTATTTGGTCTCTGTCTATCCACAGTGGAATGTAAACTTCACCAGGGCAGAAAGATCCTCTTAATTAACTACAATATTTCCAGCATTATATATGTGCCTGTCTTTTAACAGAGATAAAATAAGCTTTTTGAATAAATGAAGGAATGAAAAATAGAAGCAAAAAAGAGAAGTTACAACAGAAAACACACACAGGAGAAGAAAGAGGTGGTAAGTGAAGCTAACGTGTTGTTTTATAGTCTAGGGTCACAAATGTGAGTCCTCTTCCATGGCCTCGCCATTATTTCGGAAGAACTTATTTTTACAGGAACAAAGGCTCACTGGATATAGCACTGATGCCACGAAGACGTCTTTTCAAATCCTTCTCTTGATATATTTGCTCTGTCCACTGATTTTTTCTCATGGTTCTCCATGCTTCCCTAGTGGGACCACCTTGCCCTGATCTTGCCTGTTCTAAGTCAGTCCAGTGCACTGGTGCCAAATTAATCTCACTGAAAACAGTTCACATGATGTCACGTCCCAGCTCACAAACTCTTCAAGTGGTTCTCATTATCTCAGGATAAAGGTCAAACTTTTTAGTTTACAATGCAAAACCATGGGTTTGCAACCAGGCCATCTCCCCGACTTGTCTCCACGACTTCTCAACAGGAATTCAGTCCTTAGCCAAGCTGGACACCTCAGCATGCCATCTCATAATCCTAACAAAGCTGCTGTAATCCCAGCCATCACAGCCATATTAAAGGCAAGAAAAAGGGAAGCAAAAGTGGCAGCAGGAGCTATCTGTGTTTCACAGGAAAAATCCAAAGTTTTCTCAGTCATTAGCAGATTCTAGTTATACCTCATTGATCAGAAACCTGTTGCATACTGCTATTGCTATAAACTTGTCCAGTCTCTCTGCAGGAAGCAGGTAAGGGAAATCCCACAATAATGACTGCTTTTCATTAAAAGGATTTTGTTCTTCATCTAAAAACCAAAAATTAACAAAGCCATTAAATACTCTAATTTGAGAAGTAACACAGTCATTTAAAAGCATATCTCTCAGGCTGGCATGGGGAAAATTGATAATAGGGGCAAGTGATGAAATTCACTGATAATCTGAAAGGTACTGAATGAGGAAGTCTATGAAACTGGAACCAAAGTGCTGGTAAAGAAGTGAGGAGAGAAATTCAGGAGACAGGTTTAGGAGATCTCCAGTAATTTCTTTAATGATTATAGATATGCTCTGGTTGCTCTTCAGATTGTAGAAATCTTTCACTTTTCAAAATGGTCATGGATAGTAAATGCCATCATGTGCGTGGATTCACTTCAAAACTAAAGTTTTATGCCAAATTAGTGTGTGTAAGGTCAGAGTTTTACTAACTTGTTATTAAGATACATGTTTTCCTTGAATTTAAAACTCCTATTAGTGTGACTCTCCAGGGACAAAAATGTTAGTTGATTGACTGGGCCAGTTCAAATTACTTTTTGGCCCTCTTTCCTTGAAGATGTTGAAACTTCACTACCATTTAGTGAGTTAAAAAATACAAAAAGATACACCTGGGTCGATTGTATTTGCTGCCTCCAGCTTAACAAAATAATTGTCCTTTTGTGCTCACACCAGGGAAAGTGCAAGTGAAGCCCATAAAGGATATCCAGAAGGGCATAAGGAAAAAGTCAGTCTCCCCTCAGTAAGGCAAATGATTCTGCAGAAAAAAAGAGGGGGAGAAGTTAAATCCACATCCTAACATAAATCTCATAGAAAAATATCAGAATTTCTCAGGGTTTTCTCTGTTACTTTCAGAATTCACTCCTGGGCTGAGGTTTTTTTTTTTATTTCAACTTTCACATTAACAGTTCAATAATAAACCTCTGATTAAAGAAAAAGGATTACAGTGAAAGGGTTGAAATAAGCTTAATTGTAGAGGTATGATTAGTGCCACAGTGATAGACTCTCAGGTAATGATTTTTAAAATTTTATAGGAAATGTTTAACAAGATGATTGCCTGACTATAAAATGTCTCTATATAAGAAAATAGTCTTTGAAAGCAGCACTGGGCCCTGTTGTACTAATACACCCATGAATGGCAACATTTCTTTTATAGTTTTGATGAATGCTGAAGTAGAAATTTTATTATAATGATTTTGGACCCAGAACTGTGAAAATAGCGGGCAGAATATGAACACTTTACCAGATCAATCAATTTTCATTTAAAATTCCACTTATTGTGTATGGTATCAAACTATGAAAATGTAACATTTCAAACTAGTGATTTCTGTCCTACCAAAATTGCAGTACTTATTTGAGTTTTGAAGTAGATAGGATCAGCCTTAGAGACAGCATGGTATAAGCCCCTCACCACCAAAGAGAATGAAATACCTGTTCTCATCCCTTACATAGTCTGGCCACCTGCAGACGTGTATACAAGGCAAAATATGGACAAAATAAAGGTCTCCCCTATATGGCGTGACATTATTTTTAAATATTAAAGCTCCATAACACAGACAAGAGGGAGCAGACACATATGAAACATAATCAGTGGTGTAATCTGTAATGAAAATCAAAGTTTGGGGAAACATAGATGAGAGGGACTCATCTTAGGAGAGTGCAAATGTAGGAAGGGGCCCAGGGAAGATATTCAGAGTCAGCAAATAAAATAAGATTTGAAGTCTTCACTTATGGGATTGAGTCAGTCCAAAGGGAAAAGGAAGTTAGGAGACAGTTGCCCACTGGAGAAGGATGAATTGCTAGAAGCAGACTGCAAATAGTGGCAAGACATGAGTCAGGTCAACAAGGACTACCTTTGGCCAACCCGAGTAGGGCAACCAATGCCAAAAGGATACAAGATGGCTTCTACAGAGACTTTGATGGATCATAAAGGAGTTTGGACTTCATCCTGAAGACAGCGAAGAGCCTTCTTGAAGATACTATAGCCATACTTAAATTTCAAATAATTCATCTGGGTAATTCTATGCAGGATGGATTTTAAAAAGAATATGAGGAGTTTTGTGGTAATGGACTGGGAGAATGAGGTTGGTGAAGAACCAACAAATGTGTGGAAATCAAAATCCATAAAAATATTCAAAACAGGAAGCACAGATACAAGGTTGAGAATGCAATGAGGCTGCCACTCAAAAGGACCGCAGCAAAGTGCGTGTGATGGGTAAGGTGACAGTTTTCAGACATGGAGTGTTTAAGCACCTAATGATATACAGGCAGAGAAGCCAAGAGAAACCTGGATCCAGGAAACCAAGTCGGAAAGTTTCTGGACCAGGGGGAATCACCATGAAACCATGCATTGCAGCAAAACTGCATCAGGAGAACATGAGGCTACTAAAATACTGTTGATTAAACACTTGGGGAGAGTATGCAGTAGGTATTTAAAGAGCAGGAGCTCCTGCCTGTATTGTCAGTGACCGTGAAGAGCCATGAGAGGCTTCACAGAGATTAGAGCTGACTTTAGGGCTTGGTTCTGACAGCATTCACATGAAGAACAGTGAGTTTTTCCATTTTTCATCTGAAAAGTTATATTACATTTCATTGTTTCATTATCTTTGAAAAAACTATTACAAATTTATTCAGGAAATAGGACTGCTACAGGATACTGACTCCTACTTGGTTATAATGTAGTTTGTATTGCACAAATTGGATATCCAAATGTCCCAATACCACACCAATGAATTATCTCTTTCAGAAGTTTACTTCTAGGCACACAGTCATCATGCAGTAACTCAAAATGAATTGATTCAGTTAGGTCATGAACTGCCATGACCGGACTGGAAAGTTAATCAACCTTAAGACTCAAAGCAAGAGATGAAGCACATTTCTAGCTTCATGAAGACCTAGGCAGAATTATTAAATGGCAGATTACTATTACATCATCCTATGGCCACAGAAACATGAAGGAAAAATAATTTGCAAAAGGCAACAGTTCAATCCTCTTTCTCCAGAACTTTCCAATGCTGTGCAGAAATGAGATGATCCTGTACAGGAGGCAAAATAATACCCCCCCATACCAAGATGTCCATGTCCTAATCTCTAAAAGCTGTGAATACATTAGGCTACATTGCAAAGGGGATTAAGGTATTAAACTTGCAGATGGAATTCAGGTTGCTAATCAGCTGACCTTATAATAGAGAGATCATCCTGGATTATCTGAGTGGGCCCAATTAATCACAAGGATTCTTATAAGTGTAAGAGGGGAGCCACAGAGAGAGAAAGACTTACTGGCATAAGCAAGGTTAGAGGGATACAGCATTGCTGACACCAAATCAGGTGACAGAGGACCAGGAGCCAAGGAATGTGAGCAGTCTCCAGAAGCTAGGGAAAACAAAGAGATGAATCGTCTTCCAGAGCCTCCAAAAAGCATGTGGACTCGCTGACATGTTGAGTTTTTCATGGAAATACCTAGGTTGGAATTCTGGCCAGTATAACTGAATGATAATACATTTGTATTGTGTTAAGACAGTCATTTCACAGCAATTTGGTGTAGCAGCAACATAAAGTAACAGCGCTTGTTGTCATATAACTTTATAAACTGAACCACTGTGAAAATATTTGCAAAATGAGGAAGCTGCTGTAGCCTGGATAACTTTTGAAGCTCTTTTCAATTTTGAAATTGTTCTTTCTTTTCACTAAACTGTACACAGTTGCCAGGAAACTGGCTCCCAAACCAGGGCTCTGACAACAGCCCCCTCATCTCACTCTCAACACCCCATATACATGTTCTCCATCTGACTGACCTCATCGAACTTTTATACTTAGAGGTTTTTTTGTTTGTTTTTTGGTTAGAGAGAGTCCATTATTCATATGCAGTTGACATTGACCACTTTATTATCAGGTTTAACTTTCTGGCAAATATGCTTATTTCTTGGCTATATGGTTTTTGGACCCATCTGTTGGAAAGAAATAAATCCTTCACCAAGAGTAATGGGTCCAACATTTCTAAGACCAGGTAACACAAGAATTATACAATAATTCTTAACATAACTACAGGCAAAAATTATTTTGCACTAAGAGGTTTTATTTTCCCAGTAACAAGCTCTTGACATAGCCATTTCCAACATGGTGTTTGTTGGTCATTCTACTATCAAAGAAATTACTAACCTGAAAACCACGGCTGAAAACCAGGGTTGACTCAAGGGTCGTCAAAATATAATTTGGTCTGTGACCCAGATGTTTGGGAAGTCAGGAATGAAGTCCTTATAGTTTCCTTCACAAGATAATTGGTTTACAATTTGAACAATTATATGTTAAAAAAAGTTTCTCCTATATTAAGTTATTGATTTTTCTTTTTCTTACCAAGTCTACTGACTAGAACATTCAGCTGCTAGTAATTATTTTTTGCCCGAATTAAATGTGGATGAATAACTCAGACCCATTTCAGGTTCAACAAACATCTTGAACTATTTTTCAAACATTTGGGATTTGGCAAAAATGTTTTACTCAGTAATTTTCTGCTTAATTTTTAAACCCTTGTGTGCTTTAAGGGGAATTTAATCCGTATGTTTCTGATTCATTTACCATTAACCGATCAGGGTTTTTTAGTTGTTGTTGCTGTTTTTTTTTTTTCTTTTTTTCTTTTGGTGTCGGAGATGTTTTAGGGAAACTTTCAAGGACTTTGACAAACATTTAAGGGAAAAGGGAGAGGTTTCATTATACCACAGTAAATCAAGTGTTTAAAGAAGAGTGCCTATATTCGTGTCAGCAATACCTCCAGCCTCAAAAAGACAGAAGCCTTTCCTCTCAATTTTAATACGAAGGATAGGAAGTTTCTGAATCTGAAACTGCAGACATAGAGAGGAGATTGGGGAACCCGGATTCTCTCATGTTCTAGGAAAAAAAAAGGCAGTCCCTTTATGTCAGGCTGGAGAGAAGAACCAGAAAGGAGATGCGTCTAGCAGCCTAGGAAAGGTTATTTATGATTATATACACAGAGAAGAGAAAGAGAAAATAAGGGAGTAAAACAGAAAAACAGACAAAAGGATGAATATTTCTGGAAAACTGAAACAGTGGAGATTTTCTTTTTGCTCCTAGAGGACGCACAGAGCCAAAGTAGCTAACACCCAGGAGGACCCTCCAATGGCAGACGTTTAGAACTGGCAAATCACCAATGTTACAGTCATCTGTAATAAGATAAGAAGTTTAAATGATGCAATCGACACTATTTTTTATCCCTTTCTCCATATATTGATTTACAGAAACTTGTTTCAATTTGACTTTTGTATCTCTCCAAACTTTCTGCATTACTTATCCTGTTTCAGAAGCAAAAAGTGCTAGTTGAAAAGAAAAGGTATTACATTATGTAATTTTTATACATTTTTGATTCATGTGCAAAGCTTTCATGAGTGCATGTTAAATCCTTTGTATCAAAACTAATGTTTCAGAATTATCTTCTTTGCATCAATAATATTGCAGCTATAGTGAGTTGAATCTCCCAATACCATTCCTGAGTCATAAAAACTTTATAGAATTGTATAACTATGTTCTGCTTTTTATTCAGCAAGTATTTATTGTAACAAAGAAGAATTACAATACTAAAAGAGAAGACTGATTCCTGAGTTTAAATGTTTAACATGATAAAATTTTAGAAAACAAAAAAAACTAAGATGATCTTACATTTATAGTTCACACTTTATAATTGTCTTTTGTTGAAGAACCAGACTTGGTAGCAGTTTTATATTTCGAAAATTTTAAAATAAAGATTTTTATTTTAAATCTTCAAGCTGCACAGCCTCAGATCCTGATCTCTTAGGAATATTCTTTCAATTTACATCAAACTATTTTAAATCATACCTTCCCGTGAGATGCCAACCCTGTCAGTCAATCTGTGAGCAGTGCTGGCATTTCATAAGAATGACAAGTCGACCATGAAAATGACAGAGAGGGAATTTGCGAGGATTGTTGTAATGCCCCAAAGCAGTCTATTGTCTTCATCTTCTAAGATACATTTTTGCTTCGATTAGTAATTGTAAAATGAAATATTGATACTTGGCAAAGGTTTGGATTTCATAAATCATAAATGGCTAAGGCAGAGCCCTTAGTTTGCTACACCTCAGGACACCTTGCTTGAGTTTAATACATAATAAGCCACGAGCCGCACACAGGTCACTCGTCACAAGCAGCTGCCTCTGCTCCCTCAGCGAGTGGGCTGCAGCTCACCCTAAAAACAACAGTTAAGTGTTGCCAACAAAGGACAGAGACCGGCAGGAGAGTAAACAGAGAAGCCACTTTTTCACTGAGTAACTGGTGAATCTTCAGGGTGGATCAGCGCTGCTAGGATTGCACTATGTGTCAGAAACAGAGCACCAGAACAGAGACCGTTGTAGGCAAAGCAAGCTGACCTGCCCTGGTTCTACGAGTTGAAAAGTGGGAACGGACTTAGCATGGATGGAAAAGCCCAACAGCAAAAAGAAAGCAAAAGTCCAGCTGAGGAAGCCAAATGTGCTCTATAACCTTGGAACTAAGACTGTCCCAGGAGTCCCACGCACTCTTGGAGACAGCATCAGTGCTCTTACAAGTGTGGCACCTCCTCCCCCCATCACCCCCCTCTGGATTCCTCCTCTTAAAGATCCCACGACCTCTCATTACACTGAGGACAAAGCTCCCAGGATACAGACCTTTGGGGAACAAATCACATTCAAACCAATGCTAATACTGAGAACATTTTCCATTGTTTTGTAGCTGCAAATTTTGCTGAAATAGGTGTCCTTATATTATGCTGTTTTTATTTCAAGAATTATTTTTATTTAGAATTATTTTCTAGAACTGGGGATGCCTAAGTTGTGTTTTAAGTTTTTCTAATGAGGATCACTGTGAGAAAATCTTCACCATCTTGTATTCTTTTTCTTGTCCATTTTTTTCATAGCATCAATTCTGTTACATAAGTGAAGGGAGATTGATTCTTATAGCAGAACTGGAGGAAGTTTGTTCAGAAGTTCTTTTCTCACAAGTTTAATTTGTGTTTGTTTCCCATCTATGAATAGAACAAATATAATGATTGGTTGAATAAATTTGCAGTCATTTCATGCTACCGTCAATGAAGATGTCTAACTGGGTGTCTGTGACATTCTGGTATTTTCTCTTGACACAGTGTGTTTGAACAAGTACCGGTAGGTGAAGAGCAAGGCTTTGGATGGGCCATGGGAGCTGACAGTGAGCTAGTATTCAGAGCACAAGTGGCAGCAGAGAAACAGAAGGTCAATCAGTCACATAGACAAGATCCATGTCTGTAACCAGGTGGGGTGGCGCATGCGTCTAAACCCAGCACTCCGGGAAGCTGAGGCAGTAGGATCTTGCATTCAAGCCCAATTTAGCTTTGTCCTCAAAAGTGAAAACTCAAAAAGGGCTGGGGACACAGTTCAGTATGAAAACCCTGTGTTCTATCTCCAGTACCGAAAAACAAAAGTCATGCCTGTGGACTTGGCCACTATAGGAAAGAATTTCACCAGGAAATCTTTCATATCATGGTGGGCAAAGAGCTCTACAAAGTTTACTTTATGGAACTGTAGAAAATCTTTTTCTAGCCCTTAGGTGGAAAAAAATCTTATTTCAGCCTTTATGAGCAGTTTTGCCTCAGGTACATGATATGCTTGATGGTATGAGTTAATATTTGTCATTCGGTTAAACAGGATGACAAAGGAGAGAGGGGGAAAACAAAGATTCTTCTAGCTAACCTGTACATTTTCTGCCAGACTTCAAAGTCTGCTAGAAGGATGCTAGAAGTTCTCACCATTGCAGTGAAACTAGGATAAGTGATAATCCTGCTTTCCTGATGATGAAACGTCTCACCTCCTTAGATAGAGTCTCATGGCTAGCTACGGAAGTGGACACGAAGCTGAAGGTTAACAAGGTTGGATCCTAATTCCCATGGATGCCTGTGCCACCGACTGGGATCTGGGAGCTGGCTACCACTGCACAGGACAAAGCACATGGTGACACCACTGCAAAGGCCATCAAACACTTAGAAGCCTTAGGGTCAGGAAGGAGCTGTTTTGCAAACTTTCATGCAGATGCAGAGTCCCCTTAGTGTGCAGCTTCAGTTGTTTTTTAAATTTTTCCTGATTCTCAGAGGTCTCTCACTGGTAGATATATTCCTATCATTAATGTTTACTAATTGATCTCTCCCATGTGCCAACTCTATGTTGGGTGTTGTGGACTAGTCAGAAGGTAGCAAATAATGCTTGTTTTCTAAATTTGCATTTTTCTTTTATCTCTGCTGCCTATACCCCCTTTTTTCCCTTCCTCTCCCTCCCTGCTTCCTTTCCTCCCTTCCTCCCTTTTTTCCCTCCTTTCTTCCTAGTAGAAGAAGATTATAAAGAATTAAAAGCCTTTGTGTGCTGCAACCCCAATGCTCTGGTCATCTGAGGCAAGAGAAACAAAAGTTCCAGTTCAGCCTGAGCAATTCAGAAATTTAGTGAGACCCTGTCTCAAAATTTAAAAAAAAAAAAAAGGACTGGGGATGTAGCTCAGTCTGTGAAAGATATTGGACTCAAGTCCCAGTATTACACACACACACACTCACATACTCACACACAGAGAATTAAAATCTTTTAGAATTGTTCATTTTTCTTTCTAAAGAAACATTCATTTTTTATTTTTTCTGTTTTTAATTTTTGTACATTATTTTTAACTTTTCACTCCTTATTTAGTAATTATTTTTAGCAGTGAGCATTGAACACAGGCTTTGCACAACTGAGCTATATCCACAGCCCCCCTTTTAATATATATGTTTCTTACTTTGAAATAAGATCTCTCTTTGTCACTAAATTGCCCAAAGTAGGTTCAAACTTGGGATCCTACTGCATCAGCCTCCCAGGATGCTGAGATTACAGGCATGCACCACTACACGTGGCTCATTTTTAAACTTTGTAAATTATTTTTTGAAGTTTTGAACTTCTTAAATTTATTTTTTATTTTAAAGAGAATAAAAAAGGGCAAAACAACAACAAAAATGATATAGAATTTCAAAACAAGATGGTAGGAAATTAATGATGGTTATTATATTGCATATTGTTATTTTCAAAATAGTTGCTGATTACCAGATACAGGCATGTGAATTTGATCACACAATATGAACACTAACTGTTCCTGTCCATAAACTGTTAGAATTAATAGTACAATTATCTTAGCTATCATATATATATATATATATATATATATATATATATATATATATATATATTTGCCCTTCCTTCTTTTCTTCTTCATCACAGTTATTCTTTCCTTTTGACCAGCTTCTTCCCCTTTCTTTTTTTTTAAATTTTATTTAAAGAGAAAAAAAAGCAATACAGAAAAAAAGGGTAGAAACAATACAGAACCTCAAAAAAAACCATAAATCACTAGTTGACAAACCACATACTGTCCTCCCGAAATAGCTGTTCATGTTACAAAATTAAGGCATACACAGTGAACACAGTGAGGCTACAAACAGTTACAAAAAAAACCAGGATGGAATAAAGCCAATTGAGACAGTATAGTGAAATTGGCACAGAACATCACAGCAGGTCACCAGGACAACAGTAACAGGCAACATTGTATATCTCGTTGTCTTCACAATAGTTGTTCTACTAGGTACAGCAAAATCAAAGAAATACACAACATTATAGAACACATCAACACAGAGTATTGAATAGAGCAACACTGTTAATCAGGACAAAGCAAAACGTCGATAAAAATATCTGCCTTCAGAGATAGTAGAAGGAAACTCCCCCAACTTGCTGTACCAAATATGGTCACCTCCTAAGAGACACCCAGATCCCTGGATCCCAATTGTTAAGGGGGGGTGGGGGGGATGTGGTATGTTTGATTCTAAGCCCGCGCCCGGGTAGGGAGCAGGCTGGTTGCTGGTTGGTTCAGTGCCCTAAGTACCAACATGGCGCGGATCTCAGGAAACGCTCTTGCTTCTTGTTTCCCCGCCTGGGGTGGCCGCGGCGTGCCAGATCACAGTCACTTACCAGGGTGGCAGGCTGGTTACTGGTTGGCTCAGCGCCCTAAGTTCCAACATGGTGCCTTCTTCCCCTTTCATAACATGTGTTGTACATTTTGGATCTCATTTACTCTTTCAATCTTTACAATACGGAAATAATACGATGTTTCCATGTGTAAGTCTGATTTATTTCACTTATGAGTATGGTCTCAAAGTGCATTCATTTACCTATAAAAGTCTCAAGTTTGTCTTTCTTTGTAGCTGAGTAGTACTCCATTGTACATAAATATCACATCGTTTTTACCCATTCCATCGCTGACAGGCATTTTGGGTTGTTTTCAAGATTCAGCTACTGCACATTGTGCTGCTACAAACATGGGTGCACATGTATAGCTGTAGTATGATGATTTTAATTCTTCTGGGAAAATACCCAGAAGTGGAATAGCCAGACTGAATGGGACATCCCGTTCTAGTTTTTTGAACAATCTCCATGCTGATTTCCACAGTGGTTGCACTACTCTTTACTCCCACCAGCAGTGAAGGGTTCCTTTTCCCCCACAGCCTCACAAACATTTGTTATTAGTTGATGATAGCCATTCTTTATGGTGTCAAATGGAATCTCAGTGTTTTAATTTGCATCTCTCAAATGACCAATGATGTTGAACATTTTCTTGTGTGTCTATTTGCCATTTGTATTTCTTTATCTGAGAAGTATGTATTCATCTCAGATGTCCATTTTTGAATCAGATCTTTGAATTTGAGGACCTGATTTTTTTCAATTCTTTATATGTTCTAGATAGAAGCCTTTTATATGAAGGACAGTTGGATAAAATCTTTTCCCAAGTTTTAGATTTTCTTTTCAGTCTGTTGGTGATTTTCTTTTTGATGTGCAAAAATTTTTCAAGAAGATAAAATCCCATTTGCTGATCTTTGAAATATTTCCCTCACAGTTTGTTTTTTTTTTTCATGAATTCTATCTATTCTTTGTCTTCAAGATTTCTACCTACTTTGTTACCCAAAAGATTTAGTGTTTCTGTTTTCATATTTATATATTTGATCCATTTTGATTTTAGTTTAATGTATAGTGATAGACATGAGTTTAGTTTAAGTCTTTGACATGCAGAAAGCTAGTTTTTCCAGCAGTATTTTAAAGAGGCTATCTTTCTTTCAGTGAACATGTTTAGCCGCTTTGTCAAGGATATGTATTTGTAGTTGTGTCTGCATCTTCTATTCTGTTCTATTGATCTTTAGGTTTGTTTGATTTTTTTTTTTGCCAGTATCATGTTAATTTTATTACAGTAGCTTTGTTGTATAATTTCAAGTCAGGGATTGTGATATCTCCTGCCTTGCCTTTGTTGCCCAGGATTGCCTTTGCTATTCTAGGTCTTTTCTGCTTCCAGATGAATTTTTAAGAATGTTTCCTTTAGATCTGTGAGATATGGCATCTTCATTGGGATTGCATTAAATCTATATAATAATTTTGGGAGTATGGCCATTTTCATATTGTTGGTTCTTCCTATCCACAAGCAAGGAATATCTTTCCATTTTCTGAAACGCTCTTCGGTTTCTTTTTTCATAGTACTGTAGCTTTCAATATGTAGATCTTTTACATCCTTTGTTAGTTTGATTTCTAATCATGTTTTTTTGGATGCCATTGTGAAGGTTGTGATTTCCCTAATTTCTCTCTCTATGAGTTTGTTGCTTGTGCACAGGTTGGATTTATTTTAGAATGTGCTTTCAATATTTAGTCACACAGCAAACTCATTCTATGCATATGTATTAGCAAAAAGGGCACCAATATTAATTATTCAAGAGAAAAATAATTTGGTTAAAGATTGTGGGGAGCTGTATGTATATTGTGGAGTATGTGTGTGCATGTTTGTAGAAATAAATTAGTCTTGAGCATTTCTAAGAAATCATTCAGAAAATAAGAATATAAATGGTGATAATGAGAATGCTTTGGGATGATATTTAGAAAGGGTATCCTACTTTGCAAATACAGTACTAGAAAAGAGCTCATTATATGTGTCCCTGCTCTACTCCCTTTCTTTAAAAACTTTTCTTCAAGCAGAATTCATCTCTAGTTTTCCTTTTACTCTTAAAGAATAGGGTACTCTTCCCTTCTGTTGGCACATTAAATTCAATTCTATTTTACCTTCCTCCGTATTTTCCTTCTTTAACTATCTTCTCCATTTTGGACATTCTATCCAATTTTTCTAGTAGGGAAGCATAGCATCTTCAAAACATAAACAAATAAATATCCTGCATCTTAAAAATTTCTTCTTGACTGGGTGTATTTCTTATAATAGCCTCTCTTCTATCTTTCCTGTCATTCTTATTTTTTGCTTGAAGGACTGAGTTATCTCTATTCTATTCATTTTTCCATGTGCTGATGGCTGGGTTTTACTAATATCTCTTCACTGATACAGCTCTTGAAGGAAAATCTTAACTGCAACATCTGGTGGATATTACTGGGCAAATGTTTCTGTTGCCTCTGACCATGCTCTTCACAATCTTCACCTTGAAGCTTTCACTTCCGGGCTACCCTTGTAGCACTCTGCCACTCTGCCTCTAATCAGATTATGTATTTTTTGCACTTCTTCTTAGCCTTTTCAATGAAGTTTGCTGACATATTTTCATTCTTAAAGTTTGATATTTCTCAGAGTTCTGCCATCACATCTTTGATATCCTAAACTTCCTTCTGCTAATCCACTTTAAGAATATTTGTCACTGAGATGATAGTATGATTTAGTAACATCAGTGGTTGCATCAATAAGGCCAGACTTTCTCTACCACTCTTAAGTTTCCTCAGAACCTGTTGGTCATCTCCACCTAGTTTTCCCATGGGGACTTCTAGCCCCCCAACCACACAATAGTTGATCCCTTTGGAATAAGTACAACAGTAAAGAAACTGGAAGGGCCACATCCAATGTGGAAGTCATTACTTCCCTTCCTTTCCCTCTAAACTTGTTCCTTCAATCTGTAATTGACTCATTCAAGAAGACACCAATTATCTTGTCACTCAGAATAGAAATCAGGGCTCAAAAGCCAGTCCTGAGTTCTTCTTTGCCCTTAGTTTTTATGCCAAAATAAATAATCAGCAACAATTATGCATTTTTACCTCCTAAATAATGTCAGTTTCTTCAGTCCCATAAGTACCTTTGTATTTGGATACTAGTTCCGCATTATTAAAAGATCCTTCCAACCACTAGGACCTTGTATGCAAATCTTCCTCCCACAGAGGATACATGAATGCATCCAAATTCAATTAGAATTTAAATCTGAGCCATCAATTATAAAAACATCATAGTTCAGAAATGAAGTTGTAATAATCTGAGCTAGAAAATGGAGGTGGAAATAATAGTGTAGAATAATAGTTGGAAATAATAGACCAACATATTCCAGAAAAAAATTATTCTAATGACTAATGTCAGGTCTAGGAAGAGCACAGTGAGCTCAGGAATAATGTCCATTCCATCCCATGCAGTGTGTTTAGTGCTGAACTTAACCTTAGGAGGTAGTAAATAAATGCCTTTTAAGGGAAAAAGTTAATGGGTAAATGATGATAAAACCCTTTTAGGTGCATATAATGCATATTTTACTTATGGCAAGAGCATCTCATATTTTTTATTGTCTAATTTGTTTTGTTTTGTTTTGTTTTGTTTTGTTGTTTTCTCTTCTGCCAGCTCTGATATGATACTCTGCGTAAGATTCAGCATAATGATGGAATGATGTGACTTTGAAGGAGTTGGGGTCACTTTCATTCTCTCTCAGCTGTTTCTCTGGAGTACCAGACCTAAGCACAATTAATTCTACTGTTTTGAAATCAGCTTTAGAACTTTGATCTCAGCCTCTAAAAATGCCCTTGTTGTAAACAAGCAACACATCTAATAATAACCATATCACCTGCTCATCTAAAGAGTTTCATGTATGTTTAATTAATAATTGAGAACAAATGTCAGATAGTTGCCTCAGTCTAGACAGGGGACAATTATATCTTCTACTTATTTTTTCTGCTTGGGGGATATATAAAGCTTCCAGAGAAGGTTGTTAAGGATTCATAATTAAACTTGCATTTTTTGCACATTAATAACAATTTATGTTTGAAAACAATTAGCATGAGTTACTTGTGTGTTCAAAGAATCAATTTCACAGAAAATCTTTATGATGTGCAGAGATAAATATTCAAGGATGTTAACTGTTAAAAATAATAAAAATCTAGAAGTTACTCAAATATAATCATAAATTATGGTGCATATTCTAGGTAGAATTATAAGCAATGATATTTTAAAAGAAGTAAATCTATATGTACTAAGGCAGAAAAATGTGCAAGACACATTTTAAGTGGAAAAATTGCAGAATTAAGGAGCAGAATATTTAATAAGAAGCAGTCACAGAACAACAATACAAATCATGTGTATACATAATTATACATGCATAAATTCTATCACTAATGATATTAAAATAACTGGGAAGAATTCCCACGAAAATGTCAACAACAGTTAGTTCTGAGATTGTTTTAAAATAGTTTTACAAAGATCATATATTGATGGACAGAAAAATAATAAACAGATTTCTTCTGTATTTTCCAGATATGTTTGTGCCTTTTTGTATTTTAACTTGTAGAAATTAATGTTCAAGAAAACTTGGAATAGTCTCTAGTTTAAAGAGTAGTCATGCGATGCACACGTTATAGGGAGAAAACCAACTTCACATCACTTAAGTGACATTAATGTCAAGTAAATATCAATTAGTTAGAAATAGCAAAGGGAGGCCATATTTTTTCACTGTCTATAGACAGAGTTAATTCTATGCCTAGTGATTCTCCTTTTCAAGGTGTTGACTTCAAACCCTAGTTGTGATGTCACCTTCCCTGTGAAGCCATTGGTGATCTTGACCTTTGTCCTGATCTGCTCAGGTTTCTATAATTAAATACCATAGATTGAATGCATAAACTTAAAACAAACTTATTTTTCATTGTTCTGGTTACTGAGTAGTCCAAGCTTAGAGCAACAGCAGATTCACTGTCTATTGAAAGTTTATTTCCAGGTGCAAAGGTGTTGTCTTCTTGCTGTGTCCACCTAAAGGAGCAGAGGTCAGGAATTCTCTGGCACCTCTTTTAGAAGGGCACTAATTCCATTAATGATGGCACAGCCCTCCTGACCTAGCCACCTCCTAAAGGCCTTATCTGCAAATATCACTTTTGGAGAATAAATTTAACAGATGAATGGGGGGGCATAAATATTCAGCCTCTAGTATACTTTTTTCCTTCTCAAAAATATCTGTAGAGGTAACCATTCTCAATGGCTTTGAGTTCCTGAAGAACTCTGTTTATTACATCTTGTGCTTCTTTTATTCCATTGATTACTATTATAATTGGGCTGTATGAGACCATAGGTGTGTCTTACTAATGCTGTATTCTTGGCCATTAGCCTAATGTCAAAGACATAGTGTGAGTGCATTTACTATATGAACACATTAGTAGTAGTAGAAGCAGGAGACATGGTAGTAACTGGTACCTTCATCATGTTAGTTGCTAGCACATCACATTGGACAACTAACTTACTGATATTCACAACTTATCAGTGTGCCAGGTTTTCATCATTTATCAGTAAACAAATTGGGGCAGCAAGAGAGCCAAAAATTTGATCAAGATTTGAAGTCTTAATGTCATGGGCAAGAAGGAACATAGGCAGTAAGACAGAGAATGCAAGTGATATGGCCTATCGCTAAGAGACTCATAGTTTTATGGGGGTTGAATAGACAAATAGTCCTCAAATCTAGAAATATTACCACATCGTGGACACTTGTGGTCACAGAGTGATCTGTCAGTTTCTGCTTGATGTTAAACATGTCCAATTCTAGACAAGGGCTAATATACTATTTAATATAACCAGAGATCCACAAGGTATGAAGCAAGACTATTAGTGTAGAGAAATAGTATGTGGTACATCAGGTAGACTAAGGTGAAATGAAATTATCAACTCTGTTAAGTTGATAAGAAGAGAGTGTGAGATTCTGTCTGCAGGTATATTTATCTATAAACATATGAATATATATGGATACATGAGTGTGTTAAAATAGGAAGAAATGCAATTATCTCTTGTAAAATCTTCCAATGAGAGTGTTACATATATCAGCACATTTGGTCTTCATAACTATTTTAGGAGGTAGGTGATATTACTATCTCCTTTTTACAGATCAGTAAGTATGGAGCCCAGAGAAGTATGTAATTTACTCAAGGTCACAGAATTAGGGAGTGATGGATCCAAGATATCAACCTAGTAATCTAATTTTATAGCCTAGCTGCTTAACTGCCATGCCATTCCCTATTTTTTAAATAATAGCTAACAATTATTGAGCTGGTATTATGGGTATTATGTACAAGAGAGAGTTCTAACCTGTGTTAATAATTAAAATGCATTAAGTGGTACCAAGCATAAAGAGCTTTCAAGGGTTATTAGAACTCTGTGCAATAGGTACTACTTTTATCCCCATTTTCAAGGAAGAAAGCTGTAGCACAGGAAGGTGAAGGAACTTAATCCATTTTGCAATAAATTATGTAACTGGAAAGTAATGGACGCATGATTTAAATCCCAGAATCTGGATACTCTTTCACGTTGAAGCTCTGTGCTCTGGTCTGCTGTCTGAATAGTGAAGGAAAATTTCAGAGTCCCCTTGTCCAGACCCAGCTTCACTCCTTACCGGCTGCTGGACCTTGGACACACTCCTACATACCTCTCTATGCTGCAGGATTTCACATACAAAAACCAAGTCTAATGAAACACCTACTTTGTTGTAGAACTGAGCTAATGTATATAAAATGTCCATCAAAGGATGCACTAAAAATGCTAGTTTTTATTAACTATGATTATTATTTCGTGATCCATTAATGTGACCTATTTTTAATGGATAGACAGAATTTTTTAGGTTCATTGGAATTTAGCAAACTGTTATAGTGTCTGAATATATTCTAAAAACAGCAGGCGCTGAGGATGTAGTTCAGTGGCACAACAACTGCCTGACAAGCACAAGGTCCTAAGTTCTATTCTTGGTACCAAAAAATAAATAGATAAATTAATTAATTAAAAAAACAGTGGGGCATATGTTTGATCTTTCTCATGCATATTTCAATGCATATTGGGAAGGTAATAACGCAGTTGCTTCTCCACTTATTTTATAACATCCCAGTTAGAGTCTCATTTAGAAGAGAAAGATAAGGTTGAAGAAGTGGGGAAATCCATGGCTGCCTCGCAGCTGGGACTCAATTGAGAAGAGCAGGACAGGAGACAGGTGTCCCCTCTCCTCATCATCACCTCAAAAATTTTGATTCAACACACTTTTATTGAATAACCACTATATGTCTGGTGCAGTGAAACCTGGGTCTATCATGGGTTAGTGAATTGGGCTTCCCTGTAGTCTTGATCTGTAAAGTATACTGTAGTCAGAGAATTCACAAACATAAGTTTCTCATAACTAAAAGGACCAACAAACTGTGACAGGCTCCTCTTTTAAAGCAGTTGAGCTACAATAGCCTAAAAATTCTGAAGTCCTCCCAACCTAAATTTAAAACTATTACACAGTTTTTTTTAAAACAAAAGAAAAACAAGAGTGATTAATGCCTTTAGATAAGCAAACAAAATATTTTCACCATTACCTTCTGTTTCATAAAGCAAGTAAAAGTACTTTGTAAATGTACTCCAGGTAGTATTCGTCTACACTTATGTATACATGCATCTCTGTCTACTAGCTTCATATCTTATAGGACATCCCACTTAGAAGTCCTTAGATCACCTTGACCTCTGAAATCCCCAAACTAAATTATTTCCTCCTCAAATTCATCATATTCTTGTGTTCATGGCATTTAATTGCCTAAGCAGCAGATTTTCTCACTAAGACTTTCAAAAGTCTTTAAGCACAAAGAAAATAAAGCTGCAACCTCCACTGCCACTAAAAATATACTGTAAAATATATTCATAAAGTATAGAGAAATCCACCAGAATTCTTATCTTTCCCTTAAGGACAACTTTAATGCCTTCGCTGAACTCTAAAATTTCACTTTATTCCAAATATATATTTGATGTCCCCTGCCATCTCAGGTGGATTCAGAATCCAATGAGCAATCCCTACTGTGGATCCAACACTTGTTCCTCTGTCATTTGTATTCTGCAGGTGTCTCTTTAATGGCAGCCAGAACCTCCTCCTGATCGCCTCCTTCATCATGCTCACCTGAATCCATCCCACAGTGTTGACAGAATACCTGTGGCCAACACAAACCCAAACCTACTATTTCTCTTCATGAAATGTAAGTTGTTAGCAGGACATTTGTGGCATTGCTCACACTGGCAATAACACCATTCTTAGAGCTCTCTGACTCATTCCCTCTTGTACCTACCCTACACTGGCCAGGTCTCACCAAAGTTGTCCTTAAGGGAAAGATAAGAATTTTGCTGGATTTCTCTATACGACACTCATCATGTATGCCAGGTAATTTCCTATCTCCTGACCGTCTCTCCTGCTGCCTTCCCTGCCCTCGCCTTTCCTGTTCACTGCTATTATCTCCTGTTATTTCAATATTTTGCTAAAACTTTTTGTCGTACATGAACTTATCCCAGAATCTCTATTTTAACCATTTCTAACCACTCTTATATTCATAGTAGATGCAATTCATTCATTCTGTTTTTTATGAAAGTTACCTTACTTACTCACAAAACATTTTCTATGTTGCATTATGAATATGCCCAGAGCCCATTTTCCTACTAGTTCTGAGTCCTTCTCAAGATAAAATCCCCACTCTCCTCCCTACCTTTCCCTTTCCAGATCCCATAAAAGGCTGCTAGATAAAGCATGGCTTCCCTGAGGAGCTCCCCGTCTATGGACAGGAGGAGCGCTCTAAGCACCAATTCTTCTACACTAGAACCTCTTTTTTCTGACTATTTTTCTTGCCTCCCCCAAGTCCTATCCTCTGTTCAGAGGCAGAGCTGATTTGGCAAGAGAGAAACACTTGGAATCCAGCAAGCAGCTCCCTAGTGAAGGGAAGCACTGCCCGGGGTCCCCCTCCCTGCTCCACTGTGAGCACCAACTCATTCTGGCGGGCAGCTGCAGCTCGGAAGACAAGTGACTCCAGAGACTCCTCCTCAAACAAGTGTGCAGCCCAGCTGTCCAGAGAGCTCTGTGACGGAACGTCGGAAGCCAGCAGGAATTCAGTCATTTTAAATTTAGCATTTGTCCTCCCACTTTGGGTACGTGATTTCTTGGGAGACTAATGCAGAAAAAAAGGTGGGACCACGAGGAAGAAGTTAGATATTCTACAGCTCCCAATTCTAGTGTCTTTAATACTGTCTGAACTAATCCCAATTCCTAACAACAGAATGAGGCAATCGTATTTTCTGTATCGAGAATAGCACATTTAAAAATACCTTTATTCTCTGTCGAAGCTTGACAGGTGCAATTGCTTCCATCTCTCAGCCTCCTCCTACAGTATCTTTTTAGCATGAAGCACCTGACTAGGATGTCAGTTGGGATGGGGTTGATAAAAATAAGATCACATTCCATCATAACATCTTCATTTACTTAGACTTTTGTTTGGTAATTCAAAAGGAATTGCATGCTATTTTTTTTAAAAAATTAGGATTATGGAGATCACTTCTTAGCAGTTTTCAAATCTGTCATCCGTAGACTCTCTTGTTATAAACTCCTGAAGGTAGAGAATTCTTGCTTTTTACTTAACGTGAAATCTAGCATAAGGCAAAAATTGTTACCCCAATCCACACTTAAAGGGCGAGGTTCTCTGTTCAACTTCATATGCAATACTTGAACTGATCTCAAATTTGTCAACATTTTAAGCAGGGTGCTCCCTAATTTTAGTGGATAAACATGAAAGGAAAGTGGGTCATTTACTTCAAAGTGGAAGCTATAGGCTATTAATGTGCTGTGCTGTGCCAAATCACCATCTCTTTTCATGTTTCAAGTTAAAATTTTAAGCAGCCACATGTTGTCATTGTAATTGATACTACAATACTGCTGTCCCTTGGCGCTTTCATCCTCAAATATCTACTGCATTAATATTCCCCTTAGCTCACAGTTCCTCTTTCTTTCATTGATACCCAGTGCCCATGAACTGCGAGTGCTGCTCTTAGTAATGAAACACCACAGACTGCAATAATGCCTGGCCTTCTTTTTCCCAATGTGGAGCTAAAACATTTGTTGTTATTGCATTATTGTATTTCTGAATAAAAGTCCCTATTCCCACTGTAGCCAAATCAAATGAGCTTGTGTCAAATTTTATTCATCAGAATTGTGCTTAATGCAGTCCTTAGCTCTGGCACTAGTGATGGCCTGCTCAGGACTGCTGAAGAGCTGGCTTTCTGATTCACCTGACTCAGTATGCGATCAAGCATCTCCATTATTGGAATAAAATGAAAACTTTCAAGCTCATGGCCATGCAATAGAGGAAACAATTTTACCAGCACTAACGCTCCAACGCTACACTAATCTACAGTAATTCTGTTATTGCATTTGGAAGCAATTCCTTCCATTCACTCAGAGATAACTGTTATAATACAATAGGCTGCCTCCTTCCTCTTCCCCTCAGCGAGCAAGATATGCAGTTCATTGTGAACAAACTGAGCAGTCGTAGGCTGTGGCATTTGTTTCTAGGTGAATTAACTCACGCATGAAGACTGTCAGGAGGCTGGGTTGATATTATGAGGTTAAAGAGAAGCATATATGAGATATTGGACATTCAAGTAAAATACACATGGAGAGGAGACTACTGCCTACCTCAGATCTTAGTGACACATCTAATAAAATATTCTTTGCCTCCAGGATTCCCACCAATACAATTCTGACTCAAGAACTGAGCTGCCTGGATGGGCTCAGTAACATTATGTAAAGGGAATTATTTGTTACACAAATATTATACACTCACTGTGTGCCACTGTGGATTTGATTCATTGCTTACATGGTGTTTTAAAATTTTTAATATATTTTTGTTTTTCACTGACATAGTAACAGTGCATATGTGTGGGGGATAATATAACATTTGATTTCAGGTCATTTTATATCTTCTTAAATCAATCACTGTATGTAGACAAAAAATTTTTTTCTATAAGAAAGTGACTAAAAATGAAATCTGCTTAATTTATGTATTTGTTGTTAACATGTATATATAAGAAGGATCCTTAAGGATATTCATATATTGTCATATAATGATATTTCATACTGTATCCTTCCTACTTACTTAGAATGAGGAAGGGATAGCAACTTACTAGATGACAATAAATGAGATGCACATATTAACAGTATTTCTATTTTTCTTTAGCCATCATTTTTCTGATTTTCTGTCTTATCAATCTTCTTTGCCAACTGTCCCACAAAACTGATTATTTTAAAACATAATTTTGAACATTCTGACCTTCACTCTAATAAAACAAGGAAAGAAGTCTAGAAGTGACTGATTATTTCACCGTTGCATCATTGGGTTAATTAGTTAAAGTCCCTGTTATGTGTTACATTTAGCCTCAGAATGTAATTCATATCACTGGATGGTGTCCACTTTCACACTAATAAACTAAAGTCAACAGGAATGATGTAAAGCTTATAAATGGAGAAATCACCAGTATCTGGGGAATGTAAAAGAGGAGGAGCTCAGCATCCATGGCCAAGAGAATTTAAGGAATGAAAATTCCAAGCTAATCACCCCAGATATTTTTGCTTGATTTGATTAAAACATATGGTTTAAATAATTCAAAGTGTGGATTTAAAAATAGTAGCAAGTCGATGCACAAATCAATCCTTCCCTAACATGGGGAAATCAGGGCACAATGATTACTCAGAGAAGAAAGCTAGTAGACACCAAGAAGGGCATCACAAAACCTCCTTTTTTACTTTAGCTCTTATCTTTCCTAAGAGTCAGGTGGCACATGAAGTAGTTTCTGAATCAAGATGATGTCATATCTAGTACAACAAAAGGAAGTGTATTTTGCCTTCATCTACTATAAAAAAGGTTAGTACATTTATCTTGTATGCAATGTGAAACCAAAGAATATCACTGAGCTTAACAGGTTTTGTTTACCAGACAAAAACCTCTAGTTTTTGCTCCTATCTGTATGAGTGTCTCAAATCCTTTAATTTTTCTGCAGAGCTTCAGAGCACACGCTGAGTGGCACCCATGTGTCAAAAGCTGTGCTATGTTGCTATTTGAAAAAAAAACTACAAAGTGATAAGACCTGAGATGTCAATCTTAAAAATACCCTTTCCATACATCCTTCTCTTACATTACATACAAGTGAAATACTTTTTCCTTTGCTCTACTAATAAATCTATACCTTTATATGTAATTTTCACCTTCCTATTTTGCTATATTTCTAAATATAGCCATTTAGTAGATACAAAGATACATAATACAAAGTCCTGAGGAGCACAGGAGCTGATAGGTAGAAGTATAATGTGCTGTAAGACAGTAAATGCTGTTCCATGCCATTCATGCATGTAGACTTCTAAACTCCTGATGTTCTTCCTTTTGAACATCTCTTGTACAAATGTAAGGGAGCAGGAGAGACACAATCTTCTCTTTAGGAATGCCATTACAGGATTCTGCTTGATTTCCTGCCTCCCTCACTCCATCCCACCCCAACTTTTCATTAGGAAAGTTGAAGCTTTTAAGTGAGGCTTGAATACTCAGAGAGACAAGTTCAGAAGATTCTTTTTTAACTTTGTAGCTTCACAGCTTGAGCTGATATTAGGTTCCCTGACTGCTGTCAGCCTTGGAAGATCTGTCGCCTAGCCATCACCTCCCGGATGAAACACTACTGGGCGTAACTTTGAAAGCCTCATTGCTTTATAATCTCAACATTGCACTCGTTTCTCACACCTGGTTGTCTGAATTGAGACCACACTCAGAAAATCATATATATTAAAGGACTTCTCACCAACAGAAGACCTGAAGCAATAAACTATATAAAAGAAAGATTGTTTTTCTTAGCTTCACAAATATCACTTCAGTAAACATCTCAGATGAAAATATAATTCTTCTAGCAAAACTATTTTTGGAGAACCATCTAGAATAATGAACAGAATAACAGAATGGAAAGGTTCATACAGGATCAGCAATTGATCCTTTTCTCCTTTCCTATGGCATCTTTGGCATCCATATCTAAAGTAAACCTAGAGGTATGTGCCTCCTACATTCATCTAAACTTTCTTAATTCAGGTTATTAAATACATGACAATGACAAAATTCCTGACAACCATGAAGACACTGATGTATTGGGAGAATTGTTTTACACAGTGCTGAAATATTTGTGATGACAAGCTACTTTGGACACCAAATATACACTTTGGAGGAGAAAAAAATTCTTCCTGAAATGTCCAAGGTCAATGCAAAAGCACAGTCCCAAGCGGAGTTCTTCTCTGTGTGTCTGAATGAAGGAATCAGAGAAATCACACCTTCAACTCTGAGAGAAGGAGGTTCTTCTCATTTGTTGAGCTTTGTTTTACTTTGCTGCTATTTACACTATGTTTTAAGAGGCAGAGGTGCTTTCAGTGTATGTTAGCCCTCATTCAACGTGAGTTGTCTTTTGACACTCATCATCCCGGTGAACATCATTATCACCATCTCTAGCCAATGAGAAGAAAGGCTAGAACTTCTGAGTCATTTCCGGAAGGAGTATGTTCTTCTTCTCTTCTAGGATGATATTTAATAGGTGCTGAATGCCACATGCCACAGAATCAGGGTTTGCACAATCTAAAGTTATACTATTTGGGGTAAACTTAAAAGAAAGATTACAAATGTAATAGCTAATATTGTTTTATTTTGCATGAGAAAGAAATCACACGTCAAAAATTTTAAAGACCTAAAAACATTACAAAAATCAAAACAATGTAGAAAAAACAGCATAATTGTGGAAACAACTATCTAACCTGCCTCTGTAAAAGTTCTCTGCAAGTTAGTTGCATTGTTTAAATGTCCCTTCATAAAGCAATGGGATATTTTCTATAGCAAACACAGAAAGGTGACTTGTTTTTCCTTTTCTTCTAGCAGAGTTAACTAAAATTTGTTGTGAATTTTTTTATATTACTGGTAGTTTAAATTTTTGTTTTTATGTACAAAAGTATTATGTACAAAAATATAAATGTTGTGAGAGAACTTCCGTTGTATTTCATGTATGAGTTACAGGATTTGTAAGAACTTTTCACAGATGATTCTAGCTTCATCAGTACCCACACTTGAAAGCATGAAATGTTTCTTTTGGCTCATGCTTTCAGTCTGTGATTGGCTGTCTCCCAGGCAGGAAGAGCACTGTGGGAAGGTCTGGAAAAGGAAAGCTACTTACACATAACAGCCAGGAAGCAGAGAGGGAAGGTAGGAGGTGGGGAGGAGGATACTCTATTCCATATCACACCCTCCACTTCATGACTCACCTCTTCTGACAAGACTCCACTTTCTAAGAGGACATTATCTATAGTGTCCCATAATCCAATCATTTTCCAAAGACCTCACCTTTGAAGAAATGAGCCTTTTAGAGGACATTTCAGATCCAAATCGCAACATTACAACTCTGGCCTCCCAAAGACTCATGTGTATCTTATTATGCAAAAGCATTCAATATATCTCTAAGAACTGCCAGTGTTACCATTTCTATCAGTGCTGAGAAGTCCGAGTTCAAAGTCTTCCCTGAGACTCAAGCAAACTCTTTAAGTCTCTGTAAAAGTCAAAAAGATAGTTAAACACTGTTCACATGCAATAACACAAGGTAAACCTTCCTTTTCCAAAATGGAAGTAAGGAAACAAAAAGAAATGAGACCAAATCAAGACCTAAAACCAGCAGGTCAAACATAAAATTTTGTATGTCCATGTCCAGTACCTGGGGCAAGTTCTCTTCAGATGAAAGTTCCAAAGAACTTGGCTGGTCTCACTCCAATGGCATTGCCAATTGCAGCCTACATGGTATCTCTCTTGGGTTGATTGTGCTCACTGATTATGAATTTTTCTCAGTAGATACTCTATGTTCCTATCTTCAAACTCCAAGTTTCCACTAAATTTCAGTTTCACTTTCACAGCTTTACAAACTGCCCTCTAAGAGAATCACTACCCAACCTTCTAGGCCTTCCTTTGAAATTTAGATAGAAGCATCCCTGATGCTACATCTCTTGCATTCTGCATGCCTATAAAGCCAGCATCATGTGGAAAATGCCAAGATCTCCCACCAGATCAGAGGTAGCTGGGCTAACTCTATCATGGCCACAGAGAACACTGAGGGTTTGCTGGTCAAACACTGAAATCAATCCCAGGGAATCTACTCCTTTGGGGTCCATTCTTGAGCAGGTTTCACTGAGGTTTTCTTCTCAAAGAAGAGTACTCTGTTCTTACACCATTGAGTCTGTGAAGTCTGGGATCTTGGTGATTTCTGACATACCCTCTAGGCATCTTTCCTATTTTGTAAAGTATTTGACTTCTTTTTAATGCTAATCTTCTCAGTAGTCATGTTCTCCTCAGCCAAAATTTTGCGGCCTGACTTTACAGATTCCAACTTTTCAGGTGCTTTCCTTATGGACACTGCAAAATTTTTATCTTTAGATTTGGACCCTAATTGTCATGGTACATACAACTATCAGTCACCAGAAGTACCTGTGCCACAGCCTTAACATTGGGCTTGCCTTGAAATTTCTTTCACCAGATTAATTAATCTGTGTGCAGTCTCTTGCACACAATCTTAGTCTCCCGTGGTCTTATAATATAAGTAAACCATAGACACATTTTCTGCCAGACTATAGCACACATCATCCCCAGTACAAATGCTGATGGAGTCCTTGTTCTCAGGTGAAACCTCTTGAGCATGATCTTTACTTTCTGCATTTCTATTAGCATCCTTTGAGTTCTGATGACTTTCCCATCAAGCATGGCTTACATCATTCTAGGACTTCTCCAGCTAGCATCTCCAAACCTTTCCAATTCTTCCAATGAACCACTCCAAAGGCTTCTAAACAACATAGTCAGGTAGTCATAATGATAGTTACCCTTCTGTGGTGCCAATGTCTGTCTCAGTGTTGAGAAAATAACTAAGAAAAACTCTATTCTTCTCATTTCTCCTTCACTACCATTTTCTCCTTGTTGGCAAAATTAGAGGACAAGTCCATTTGCAATCAGTCTCTAATCATGCACCACTAGGTTATGACATAGGGTGTATCAGGCTGTTCAGAAAGAAAAAGTTCATGGAACCCATTTATATACCAAGGCATCCAGAAGCACTTTACCTAGAAGTTACTATGATAGTGAGATATTTACTGGTCTCAGACTACTTTTTGCCTCTAGAAAAGCAATTATATAAGATCTAGAATGTACAATAGATAGTATGATAATGAAAGGGAAAGAAAGTGCTCAGAAGGAAAGAACCTCTTGTAGGTATACACATATAACTGCATGTATGTTTACATACATGCTAGATACTACATGATCTAGCATGTAGTATGATAGATGATCTAGCATGTTGCATGATAGATACTATACTACTAAGTTCTCGTTAGTTCATCAAAAAGAATAGTTGTGCTGTCATTGTTTGTTCATTTTTTATGCTTTGATTTTTTAACTTAAATAACTACTTCTAAAATAACAGTATGTAATACATTAGCTAGTGATGATTTCCTACTGTTTTTTAAAT